>CM067530.1:3217500-3242500 GCA_034509925.1 Hirudinaria manillensis | reverse complement strand
AATAATAATCGACTCCTGTGTACCTTATAATTTAGTTTTCTTTTGCTTTCTCGGAAAATTGCCAAAATTAAATAATAATAATAATATAATTACTTATTAATTAATAGCCACCACCATCGCCATCATCATCATCATCACCTTCAACTTCTGAGGTGATTGAAAATGAAAGTGAAACCTTCCAGGTTAATCCTACTTAAACTTGAATCCTGTTTCCAAAAACAAGCATCAGGGTAAAAACCCACAGCTCTAAAAATACATCTTTTTTTTTGTGTCAAGCAAATGGATTTGAACTCATTTGTGATGAGTTGATGAGGAGCAGAGACTTAAAAGAACAAAGCAATACAAACAAACAAACAAAGCAATACAAACAAACAAACAAACAAACAAACACAAACGGATCTAAACTTCATTTCATCCTCCTTCATAATTGGAAACTCTTTAATTAGAAGCAGTTCTTTGGCTTGTTGTTTGGCTATTATTAATGTTATTATTATTATTATTACTATTATTATTATTAACCTAACCCATATTATTATTATTATTAACCTAACCCATAATCAACCCTCTCTTGCAACCAAACCAATCACTGACCAGTTTCTTGACCTCCAGATTGGCCGCCCTCTGGATGGCTGCGACCTCCTGCTTGCCTGCCTCCTTCACCAGTTGAACCTCCTGCGTCTTCTTCTTGAGCGCCGAGGACGCCTCCTCCAGCGCCGATTCCAGTCGCCTCTTGGAAACGCCGAGTTCCCTCGACTCTGCGAGCAGCCTGGCCCTGTCCCGGCCCAGGGCCGCGCGGGCCGAACTCGATTGCCCCCTCTTTTCGATCTCCTCTCGCAGCTCATTCTGGCATTTCGTCAGGTCCTTCCTTAGCTTCTCCAGCTCCTTGTCCTTTTGTCTGGAGTTCTGGTCGTTGTTGTATTTACAGTTGCAGACTTTGTTGTTGTTGTTGGGAGATGTGGATCGACAGCTACTTTCGTCGTTGTTTTCTGTTGTAGTAGTTGTTGAAGGAATGTTTTCGAGAGTTTGTTTGACAGGAGAGGAGGTAGTCGTCCTCTTGTTGTTGTTGTTGCTGTTGTTGCTGCTGCTGTCTGCTTTCTTGGTCGACGCGACCTGATCTTGTATTGGACTTGACCTTATCATCTTCTTGGCTAAAGCTTCACCCTTAGCTTGGGTGGAGCTCCCCGCAATGGGTAATCGGGTGAACCTTGTGGATTTGTTGCTGCCAGCTGGGGAGGGGGCCGATGTTTTGTTTTTGTTCGGCGTCGTCGTCGTCATCATCATCATGGTATTTTTTGTACAATTCTGTTTCGCTGATGACGATAGTTCTGTGCTTTTTTTTTATGCTGAATGAGAAATAAATCATTCGTTAGCGATTAATTAAAATTATTTGGTAATAAAATTTAAATTTAATAAGTTCAATGCGGTTCGTTTATGTGAGCGTAGTATTAATAAATGTTTTCAGTAACAGAATCATATTCTCGAAGGTCGGAACCACAACTCTCAGTTCAACAGCAACAACGGCGACGATAACAACAACTAAGATCCTCTGCAAAATTAGCCACCCTCATCATCATCATCACCACCATCACCACCATCATCATCATCATCATCAAAGCCAACTTAGAAGCCAACTTTGAAATCTCAAACTTAGAAGCAGTAACTCCAATTTCCTGACACCAAAACTCATCATCACTTCACTCAATCACTCTGAAATAGAAATAAGCAACTGGGTCAGCCATAAAAATTGGGTCAAGTGAGTCATAGCGAACCCGGACTGAAGAAAGGTCTGAATATCCAATGAGCATTTAGCTTTGATTAACCAAGTGGAACTGCCATGTCAACCAATTGCTTCCATTTACCATTTCAGGTGAGTTTGATTGGTCAACCAGGTGTGGCAGAGGATGATAATTATTTGAATAATTATGCCTCGCGTGAACCTTTAAGTTTGACCTCTCAGTTGGCCTTTTAAAATATTATTATAATGTTGCCTGATTACTTATTCATCACTGAACATACATTATTCATGGTGCATTAAGCATTATTTCCCCTCAAGCTGTTCACAGCCAGGATCACCAACACAATAATCATCGTCATCATCATCGAGATCAAGACTCGGATCAGAACCTCATCATCAGACAAGCTGTGACTCGCCTTTCCAGCTCCGGAAACGATTCCAAATCCTGATTCTACAAAATCGATGATCAGAATCTGCCAGCACTAAACACTAAACAGCCAGTTCAAAGTGGAATAGGAAAAAAACCCAACAACTGCGCAGTGGATCAATGGCGAATGCTGGAAAGACGATACCAAAATAACATCGTCATCAACAACAACACCAATAATAATATTAATCATCAGCAGCAGCATCAGTGTCGTCATTAATATTCATGAGAATGTATTATTAATAGCCACTAAATGAGCATGACTCATAGGTGGAAAGAGGCGTTAGGAAAAGCTGCTGCTGACGCCGCCCTAAGATTTCGATCCAAGTGCGACGGATGACTAAGCTGTTCTGACGACGACGACGATGATGATGACGATGATGATGATGATGTTGATGGTAATGATAATGGATTTTATCCATCCAAGCTATCAATTGTTTCGAAAGGTACACCTTCAAGCGAGTGACCAGTTGACCCCATTTTTTTGACCCAAAGACTTTCATTCGATTGGGGACTAACACGTGGGAGGGACACATTCACGGACACACACACACACACATAAGGACACGTACGAACTCACACGGACGCAAACACAAAAGTGTAAAATAAAAGTCGAGAGACTGGAAATCGATGTTGAAACTCGATTTGTTTTTATATTTAGGAGATTAGTTTAAAAATAAACAAATAAATAATGAATAATGAATTGGATAATATACCAATGAATAAGCGATTAACAAAATGAATTAATAATTATAAATAATAATAATAACAGTAATAATAATAATAATAATATCGATGATGAATCAATTCACCTTTTCTCTTTGGAACTCTTTTTCTTTAATCGGAGGTGGCGGAGTAATACATGGACGAGTTGTTGTCGTTCGGTCGAGAAGAATTCTACGAAAATCAAACCTCACCAAAAAAAATGAACAATTCTGAAAATTAAAAATCTCGTTTCGTTTCTTTACGTTCTTTCTTTCTTTCTTTCTTTCCTAATTTATTCTTCTCTCTATCCCTCCGATGGTTACGACCCGACGTTTCCTTGGTAGCGACTGGAATGACGGGCCAATGCAGCAGGTGGAATTTATAGGCAGAAGTCAGGCAAGGTACCCGTCCGTGCCTCAGAGAAGAGGAAGCGGGTGTTGCTAATTCTGAAGTGGGAGATGGTGAGAAATCAAGGAGAGGGATGGTGTATGCCAGCTAAGCTGACTAAAATGAGTCTGACTTCCTCTCCACTAAATTTTACAGCCTGTACTTTTCGTTTGGTTTGTGTAGTTGTTGTTGTTGTTGTCGTTTCGATACTTTTTCAAGTTTCTCAGAGTTGTGTTGAATGTCGAGCCTTTTGGAAAGTCCAGTAAATAAGTAATAGAGGTTGAAACCTGATTGAAGACTGACTGGTTGATTGAATAACTGATTGACTGGTTGATTGAGTAACTGATTGACTGGTTGATTGAGTAACTGATTGACTGGTTGAGTCATTCATCATCATCACTTCACTTCATCTTAAAACGTGTGCTGGTCACGTACGAGTCCAAAAATCAAATTCTCCAGTTAATCCAGTCTATAGATAAATCCTTTGCTCCCGAGCTGACATCACAATCGAATTCACACGTGCAGACAAAACACAGATACAAACACAGATGCAAACACAGATACAAACACAGATGCAAACAGAGATGCAAACACAGATACACGCAGAGATCAGAAACAATTAAATTCAGGATGCAACAACAGCAACGACAATATTAACTAGAAAGCGATCAGAAATCCGAGTACAACCAATTATTCGTCGTACAACGAGCATACGACGACAAAAACCTCATCCGCCTCGTCGTCGTCGTCATCGTCTGCTGTTGCTGCTGTTGGCTGCTGCTGTTGTCGTTGTGCACGTCGTGTGCGTGAGTTAGAGGAAGGAGAGTGTGCATGTTGCTGGAAGCGATGCACAGTTTGAATGTCGAAAGTGTGGATGAATGGATTGGCGGATCGATGGATAGATGAATGGATTGGCGGATCGATGGATGGATGGATGGATGGAATTAGGGAATTATGGAATCATTCTTCATAATCATTGAAGATCTATTCATTGAATTTAAAATTTAAAAATTAATTTCTCAAATTCTTCTCAGATATTTCAAATTAAAATGTTTTCCATGCGTGGATCATCATCATCATCATCATCATCATCATTATCATCATCATCTAAAATGATTTAATTCCATTGGTATTGTCTTGAGACAAACCTGGCATTAACAATGACATCAACGATGATGATTATGATGAAGATGATGATGATGATGATGATGATGACGATGGTGATGATGATGATGACGCTGGTGATGATGATGATGATGATGAGTTTATAACAAGCAAGAAGGAATGAGCAGAATAATTTAATAAGTACGATTGGATTGACCTTCAACTCATCATTTCCTTCAAAGGTTTTACCAATCCACGAGCTGTCTGTATGTCTGGTTTGTAAATAAATTATGTTAATTAACCAATACTGATAATAATAGTAGCCTAACAAATAATAATATATTAATAAATAATATCTTTGAGATGCAGCTCAAGACAGCTCAGATCGTGTTAAAAAAAGTACCCAATCAAAGCAACACCTTAAATTTGCATAAATTATGCTAATGACCATTGAATATTGATCACCGAACGCATGTATATTCGCACTGAATAAATTAAATCATCCGGAATTTCCAGATTTCGTGAATAAATTATGTTAAAGAACGAAATGAATATTATTATTTGGCATACGGGCTTCTAACGACGGAGAAGTAGAACAGGCGTGGACTTGTGGATTGTTTTCTTCCAAAGTTCAGCTTTTGTTTTGCTTGGAGTTTTTGTGGAGAGATGCTGATGGAGAAGAGTGAGTGAAGGAGTGAGTGAGGGAGTGAGTGAAGGAGTGAGGGATGGAGTGAGGGAATGAGTGAGTGGGACGTGGGGGTGGAAATGTTCACCTTTAAAACGAGTTGTGTTAAACTTTACTCACCTTGTATCTAATGAGGTGATGATGATGACGATGACTATGACTATTACTATGTTGATGATGATGATGATGATGATGACGATGACGATGACGGTGACGATGATGATGATGATGATGACGATGATGATGATGATGATGATGATGATGATGATGATGATGATGATGATGATGATGATGATGATGATGATGATGATGATGATGATGATGATGATGATGATGATGATGATGATGATGATGATGATGATGATGATGATGGATGATGATGATGATGATGATGATGCTGATGATGATGATGATGATGATGATGATGATGATGATGATGATGATGATGATGATGATGATGATGATGATGATGATGATGATGATGATGATGATGATGATGATGATGATGATGATGATGATGATGATGATGATGATGATGATGATGATGATGATGATGATGATGATGATGATGATGAGGATGATGATGATGATGATGATGATGATGATGATGATGATGATGATGATGATGATGATGATGATGATGATGATGATGATGATATGATTGTGATGGTGATGATGATGGTGGTGCGGCTTGTTAGAATTTGCCAAGTCGAGAATATCAAACTGATGTTATTTGCCTTTGAACTGCCACCAAACCACTATCATAATTACCATCACCAGCACTATCATCGGTCCTCCTTATAATCGTCATCATCATCATCGTCGACGTCATAATCACCATCACCAGCACTATCATCGGTCCTCCTTATAATCGTCATCATCATCATCGTCGACGTCATCATCATCATCATCATCAGCATCGTCGTCGTCATCATCATGACTAGTATCCGTTATCTTGTTCTTCGACTTACAGAATTGGAAAATGACGAATGATTGACGTCAGAAGGATTTCTGCAAGAACCTCCATCGTCTTCACACGTACACACGCACACACGCACACACGAACTCGTAAAGTAACAAAAGCAAAGGCAAACACACATGCAAACAGAGCAACACACAATATGTTTGCGTGACCCTGTGAGGTCAAGTTTGTGATGGTAATAATAATGATAATAATAATGGTGATGATGATGATGATGATGATGATGGTCATATAGACCGCGATGATGATGATGACCAAGGCAATAATTCTTCGTTAACAAATCGTTTAGATACGTAGCTGCTAACTAAACAAAACTTAGGCAACCACTTGTCTTCATCATCATCATCATCATCATCATCATCATCATCATCATCGTCATCATCATCATCATCGTCATCGTCATCTTCAACAAATTCCGGGTCAAGGTCGCAGAAAGGATTATGGAACGACAGAAAAGCACTTCCGGAGGTCATAAAATCAGGAAATATATTATTTTTTTTTCGTTGAAAATCTCGCATTTCACGATCAAAATGTTGACCTTGAAATGGTGGCTGTTAATTCATTTCCATTCCGTCTCTCTCTCCAGCTGTTATCGTCATCAATTTTATTCGATTATTTGCAATTATTTGAATATTTATCAATAATATTTGGAGAATTTGGAGATTGTTTGTTCATCGTGCAATCAATTTTATCGTTTTATCAATTTCATGCTATTTTTGAACATTCAATGACAAAATTGGGTTAAATTCGGTCTAAATCGAGACAGGAAAATCTGATAACCTTCACGGTTGGGTAACTTTTCCAATCCATTCCTTCACAAACCTTGGATTTTTCAGGTTCAACGAGTGCATTTTCGGGTGAGTGCAAATTCTTCCTGGATCTGAAGATGTTATTTAACTACTCACTCTGCTCATCACTGCTCTGAGTCATCAGGCATTTATGAAGGTTTTTGAATGATTTACAAATAATTCATCGAAATCTTAACAAAAATAAACATCATCATCATCATCATCATCATCATCAATGCCACTAATGGGTAACTTGGTTTGAGATCCTTATCGGTCAACGTAAAAAAAAAACAGAATCAAGATCGTAATCATTATCATGACCATAATAGTACCAATGGTAATCATTATCATAATCCCCATTCCAGGTTATTATAATCTTTTATATCAGCTGGAAAAAGTGGAGCATGGAAATACGTCAGGACGTGGAGATAACAACACTTACAGCATTAAACAGAGAATCGTCATCACCATCGTCATCATCATCATCATCATCATCATCGTTATCAATCGGCTTCATCATTATCGTCATCACCATCATCATTATCCACAAAGATAGTACATCTATAACAAAACATAATTGATGAATTTCCAAGCAAATGCTTTTTTTTTTTGCTTCATCAACTCGATCTCACTTACGAGGAAGTTACTTTCACACGTCAAGGAGTACTTGAAAACTGAAGTAGACGACGACGACGATGATGATGATGACGACGACGACGACGACGATGATGATGATGACGACGACGACGACGACGATGATGATGATGATGATGATGACGATAATTTGAGCAGCAGTGAACCAGTCCTGAATGAGTTGTCGAAATGTTTAAAATTCTTGAGACGTGACGAAATTTATGATTTGCTGGTGAAAAGGTTTTCGACAGGTTCCCACTGAGGTTGCTTATTTTTAGTGTTTTTTGCTTTTACTTTTTTAACATAATTATTATATTTAATATTTAATTTAATTACTTATATAAATTGCTTTTTTACTGAATAATTTTGAAATTCAAATATAATTTGTTTAACCTAGCGAATGAACTTTAAACAAATGTAAACGATTCTGCCACCTGGCGAATGGGTCAATAATTCAATATCGAACCTCTAGCGACTAGAAGATAATTTGCATTTTTCCATAAACTTTTAGTTCATAATGAATATTGAATTTATGGAATCCCATGCCAAACGTTATTAAAAAAATAATTTAATTCAATTTAAAAAAAATATTTAAAATCATTTAAAGACATAGTTTGACTTTCACATGTAAATAGAATTTTGACCGATTGCCTGATTTATGCACAAAAACAAATATAATTATGACTATATTTATGACTCGCACTATCGAGTGCTTCAATGCTTCAAACTCAACATAAACAAATATTCCAAAAGTGTAATTATTAAGTTACATCTTGAACATAATTTGAAGGAACCTCTTTCCCCACCCTAGATTGAATATGCCCCTTCTCACCCAACCCCACCGCCACCCCTAGAAAAGGGTGGAATGACGTCACCGGTTATTATACGTTTTGGGCGTAAGATAGATCTTTCAGTAGACAATGGATATTTGAAAGAGTCGTATATTATTGTAGAACCTTATTGTTTCGTAGTCAACAACGACTTGAAAGGACTTCAAAGGCCGGGAGTTCAAACCCCAGCAAAGGACACGCGCTTGGATTGTTCTGCTTCGAGAGGTTCCTTGACGAACCCACTCCAGGATTCGTCAATGAAGATGTCATTCGGTCTGAAGATTGATGCCCTGCTTCTTATTGGCTGGTTTGAATCTTCTATGAACCTTTGACTATTCACAAAAGGAACGGTTTTCTATGAAAAACCAACCGACCGACCAACCAATCGACCAACCAACCAACCAACCAACCAACCAACCAACCAACCAACCAACCAACCAACCAACCAACCAACCAACCAACCAACCAACCAACCAACCAATCAATCAGTCACTCTATGAACATTTCCAGGGGAATATAAATTAAAGAAAAAGATAATTTAACGATTTTCAGATTAAAATTCTTTTGTTAAATCTATTTAGACAAATAATCGAGCGCAGTCTCTTGGGCAACCAAAGAACAAATACTGTGTTAGTCTTTGTTTGTTCTCGGGAAAGCAATAAAATATGAGCGCTCACGTAGCTGGGGAAGACAGTATTATTTGATCTTCGAACTCACCCAGCCAATGGGTAGGCTTATTTTTATATATAATAATTTAATTGAAATAAATCTAATAAAAATATGATTATTTTTTCCGTTATGTTGAGTTCCTTCTGAGCTTTTGGCCGAAAAATCAATTCCCCGCTAAATGTTTATGGTGTTATCTTTTTCGTTATTTTTGTGTTTAATTTATTTTGCGTTTAATAGCTTTATTTCTCTTACTATCTCTATTTACATAACGCTAAATTAATTTTTAAATTACAGATTTTTTTGTAACAAAAATATTCCATAAATCTCCACGAATTCCTTAACAATAAAGAACCTCATGATGTAACAATCCGTGACGTAACAATCCATAACTTGCCGGAAACAATTACAAGCCTCCACAAACCGATCTTACGCAACCCTTTCCATTGCCAACGACTGCCACAGCGACTGTCGCGAGTGTAGTCGCCGATATGTAGTCGTGTCAGGTGTCTTAGACTGGCCCTGGACTGGATGACCCTGAACTTACGTTGTCAATGACAAATTATGACGTGCCCTAGCCACGCCTCCTTTTATTTTTAGACAGCACGTGACAAGAAGCGAACAAGAATTATTTAAACTATTTTAAATTAATAATAAATTATAATATTCCACATAAATAATTTATTATTGTTATAATATTCCTCGGATCGTAATATATCTGTGACCAAAGAACACAGAATCTTCGCCTCCATAGAAAGGAAATGATCCACACGAACGATAAACAAACCTCACCACGAAATCCGACTTGAAAAGAAAGTCTTGCGCAACAACATGGCGGAATAATTCGTTTAAAAGTGGAATTACAATTTAATAAATTTACAATTTACAATGTGGACTGCTCAGCTAAGGTGACTTTGAATAACATCGAAGACGCTCGCAGCAAATTGGTAATATAAAATTAAAATTATTTATTAATATTATTATTTTTAATGTATATTATAATTATTATTATAACAAAAATATTATTATATTACAATATTATTATCATTAAATTCATTTTTTGTGTTAATTCAATCAAATTGTCCGTGGAAAAATTCTACGCAAAATCCACAACCGATAGACAAACACTTTCGTTTCATTATCGCAGAATTTCCAGGCGGGAATTGATTATTAAATCGATAAAAAAAAGCTTTAAAAATATTTTTAAAAAAAAGTAAAACTTATTTTTTGAAAAATAAGTCGAAGACTGGAAATTCCCACGAAAGACGCGTTCCTGAATTTAAAACTACCACGTGTCTCTACGATCGATGGTCGAGATTTGAAATGTTTGATGATGATGATGACGATGATCATGATGATCATGATGATGATGACACGATTCCTTGCAGTGTGTGAGAAATTGTTCGCCATCTTTTTGGTTTGACCGGCTCAAATAGATCGATGGTCATCATTGTTCGTTCACCATTCTCCAGTTAATCCTTCCTCAATGTGAATACGTCCTTCACGTCCAGACATAATACACGATTCGAGGTTCTATGCATTACAATTCACAGTTAGATGCATTATAATTCACAGAATGGAGAAGACAACGCTTGGTATCCAGTGATACGCTGAAGATAATGGGCTGGACTCTTTCAGACTTGAATTGGAAGTTGATCACATGCTCAGGGCTAGTACGTAGTACCCTATGAACCAAAGGCACAATTTCCTGCCCCCACCCTTGGCTATTGACAAAAAGAAATTCCTGAGGTGACCTGATTGAACCGAGGGTCGCACTGCCCCAAAGGGAAAAGCTTGGGAGGTGGGTATTGGTTGAGACGTGAGGGTGAGGCGATTTCGATGACGACGACGACGAACAAAACCGAGAACAATAGCCTTGAAGAAGCGTTTGACCGGAAGAAGATCCACAAAGAGTGGAGGGATTTCGGTTGCGCAATCGGATTGTGGAGCTGGAAAAAAATGGATCGAAGCAACAAAGAATCGACTGCTTTTGTTGGCAGTTTTGTTGTTTTTGTTGCAGTTGTTGCTGGAATCTTTGTTTTGTATTTGTATAAGTTTATGGATTCATTTGACAAGATTCATTTAAATTATAATTTAGTTATGTTTAATAATAATAATAACAATAATAATAATGCGTTATAACATGCTTATTCTTGATACTGTTGTTGTTGTTGTTGTTGTTGACCAAATAGTTGCTTTCATTAATATATTCAAGTCTTACAATTTGCCCTGTTTGCCCCAGACTGAATAAATAGGATTGAAGCTGATTGGTTGCTATTTTTTCATTAAGGATAATCCAGACAATCCGCTATTTGTTGTGGGATGACAATTCATCTAACATCCTTACAAGAGGTCCGCTTCTAAGAATAATAATAATAGTAATAATAATAAACATTGTTGTATATTATTTTATTTATCGTGAATATTTTTAATGTTACTAATGATGATAATATAATAATTCAATGACTATAATATTTATAATAAAATAATGATTCAATTAACTTATTATTATTATTATTATTATTATTATTATTATTATTATTATTATTATTATTATTATTATTATTATTATTATTATTATTATTATTATTATTATTATTATTATTATTATTATTATTATTATTATTATTATTATTATTATTATTATTATTATTATTATTATTATTTATCTCATCCATTAATAATTAGAATTTAAGTTCTTAAAAATTTAATCGAAACAATTTAATATTTAAAAAAATATACGTTTAATGATTATTTGCGCTCGTCTCTGATTGGTCTCTGAAAACAGGAACGCACCTCGCTTGACCTTTGACCCGACTGCTTCTAAATTTAGAACGCGTGTGGAAGGTTCCTTGAGTTCGAGATAAGGATTTATTAGCGCCACAGAAAGCTCATTTGCATGTTGTGTTCTGGGCGATAAAAGCAGCTACGATGATGACGACGATGATGACGATGAAGATGATGATGACGATGATGATGACGATGACGATGAAGATGATGATGAAGATGATGATGATGATGACGATGACGGTGATGATTGAAGGACAGATTTGTAAGATTTTTATTACTCAATTTGCAATTTAAACAAATCGATATAATATGTTTAGCTGTGATTTTTAATATTTTCCAAAACATTTCATTTATTTATAATTGTTTAATAACCCTTTAAATTCGATTGTATAAATTTCTTTAATTATAAATATCAATTAATTACAAAGTAAATTATTATTTTTATATTAAATTAAAATATTAAAATAAATTTAAAACATTAATTTAATTTAATTAAAATAAAATATTATTAAAATTATAAATTTGTTTTCTTTAAGCATATTCTTGGACTGGTTGACCTTTCATTGACCTTAGAAGATTCCATCGTAAGCCGATCTTTTGTTCGGCTATTATGGTTCTTTAATTTAATATTTACTGTAAAATTGAAAAAAAAACATTCTTTAAACCTGGGAATATTTTTAAATTAAATTTAGAAATAAATCCGTCATCAGCTTTTTTTTATGGAAATGATATTCGAGAATTCACCTAAAAATAATGCAAAATGGAAACTCTTCGGAATGCATGCTAAATCATCGTCATCATCGTCGTCATCATCATCATCATCGTCGTCGTCATCATCATCATCATCGTCATCATCACCAACAACCAAAATATGATTAAGTACCGATTCATCACATCTTGACCAAAAATAATTTAATGATTTTTTCTGAAATTCTCCAAAAATTTCAGATAAAAAACAATAACTGAACAACAATGTTTTTCTTTTCGTCCGACGATGAAGCCCAAATAAATTGGATTTATTAAACGTAAAACACCGAGTGACATACAACGATACATCGGTCATGTTGAGTGCTGTTCTCATATGAGACAAGACTAGAAGACGAAACTGTTGAGAGTACCAAAAGAGGTTCGTGAACTCAATAAAAGGACAAGCCCTGTCCTCTTTTGAGCCCCATTGGGTCAAAATGTTTGAACTCGGGATGAGGAACAAACTATTCACAAACTGTTCATGACCTAGGCTTTGGTTAACGCTAAAGAATTGGCAAACTTTGCTGAGTTTGGTTTCAGAGAGGAAGAAAGAACGATTCGTTTTGACTTAGTTGGCTTACTTCTTTGACTACACTGAATAACAATGGAAACAGTGCCCTTTGCCCTCGTCTTGTATCAGTGAGCATAACCGTTGGCCATTTGTAACTGTTGAGCATCTACGATGACGCTTGTGTAACCAGGCTGAGTGTACTTTGCGTTCAGTGATTCAAACTGTCTCTCATGGCCGTGACTGACCGATTTGTCGTAGTAGAATTCGTATTCTTGGTGCGGAAAGGAGGTTTTTGCATGTTCAGGGTAGAACTCTTCATCGCCCTGTTGGTAAACTCTGTCCGGTTTCTGACACTGTTGTCCATACTCGGTTTCGGCTCCTGTTTTTAGTTGTTGTTGCTGTTCAGTTGAGCTTTCGTTAGTCGAAGGATCGTAAGTTTTGGCTGTCTTTTGCGAGGAATCAGGGTTCTTATCCCTAAAATAGGAGGAGCCGGACGATGACTGGCAGTTCGTTGGCGAGTCTTTGGAAAGTTCTTCGTCTGCGCTTCCGGTATAGGCCTGCCTCCTTCGCATGATGACGGAACTGGAGTCGTTGATGACGCTTTGTCGATGACCGTAGCCTCCCTGGGCGGAAATCTTTGAGTGGTGGATGAATTTTGATTTTTCTTGTCCATCCTTTCCTACCCGCTGAGATCCCAACACGCAGCACGAACTCAGGCTGCCAGAGCTGCCGGCAGCCGTAGAAGTGACTGTGGTCAACGTATCTGTGGTGGCCGTCGAAGTAGACGTTGATGACTGGTGGTGATAGGTCGACGATTGGTGGACGTTTGCGTATGAAAGATCGGTCAGAGATCCGTGATCCTTGGCTCCGTCTTCACAGCACGATGAAAGGCTGTTCATGGCAGACGATTCCATCTGGGTGTAGGACTTTTGATTGGAAAAGTACTCGCTACCGTAGTCCTTCTGGCGTCTGTAATAACTGGATTAACGGTTAAGAGGTATTACTTTTGCCAAGTTAAGACTGTCCACAGAAAGTTTGATGAAATCTTTACTTTGTGGTTCTCATACTAAGTAATATTGCATTACATTAATACTGAAGTAACGTATTTTCCAACTTTTTCTCAAATAAGGGATCAAAATCTATACTTGGGTTATATGGCTGTACATGTCATACCCCAAAAATAATTTATTTTGCTTTATGAGATATCTATTAAAATGACAGAAATAATAATCAAATCGAGCAAAAGCTACCTCTTCTGATTTGTGTCCAGTGTCGTCAACAGACCCCTGTAGGTGGAATAGCAGCCACCTTCTCTCGATTCTCCTCCATAGTTCGATGCCGCTCCTTCTAGTTTATCTCCGTGGCAGTCGCCATAATCTTTGCTCAGGTAGCTGGAATATTGACTAGAATACAGGCCGAACATAGACATCGGATCGTAGTAAAGACTCGAATAGCTGTAGGCGGATGACGGCTGTTGTAGGCAGTTGCTTCTATAGTAGTTGCTGGAACTGTAATAGCCGTGCTGGCTCGGATAGCCGAGGTATTGGCTGCCGTAGTGGTAGGTGTTAGGATAGTACGACGAAGAGCTTTTAACACTCTCAGAGTAGAAGCCAGTCTGCTGGTGGGCCTGACTGCTCTTGCAGTGAATAATTGCCGAAGATTCTGTGGCGCTGACGGAGCTGACGGAGGATTTCACCAGACAGGCTTCTCTCTGACCGGGACTGTCATTTCCATCTTTGGAGAAGATGCTGGGATACGGAGAGCTCATGTGAGGCTGTGGCAGCTGCGAGCCTTTTCCATTGGATTCGGTCAGACTTCCTGATTCTTCTGGCACCGGATAATCGTCAGAAGGCCCGAACGAGCCACTACCGGACAACGGGCAAGGGTAGGGACTGCGCCTGCTTTTGTTTCTGTAGGATTTCGTCTTCAAGGATTTCGATTTTTCGACGGTTGAGTTGCTGAGACTGAATGTTGAGGGAGTGTCATCCTTTGGGGCGGTTTGGTCCACGCTGAGCTGGAACTCTTTAGCCTCGATGTCACTGGAATTATTTTACGGATTTGTTCATTAATATTAAACTATTTTTAAGTGTTGAAATCGGGCCTGAATCACTTACAGAAACAAAGCAGAGTAGGAAATTCGTTGATTAATTAGAAATCATCAACAATTCTCTAATTATTTTTAATTATTCAAGTAATTACGACATCACCAAAACAGCATCAATGACGACGACAAACGGATAAGAGTCAAGTAAGCCTCACGTTAGGACGTGGTTGACGCTGACGACACAATGAGGTCTCGATGACCTGGTGTTGTGGACGATGGTGGCGTTGCTCTGCACCCACACCCAGCCGCCGTTCTTGGCCATGAACCTGTAGTACTTGGTCGTCATTTGACCCTTCAAGAGCACTGGAGATGGTATCAAGGAGAGTGTTAATTGGTGTTGATATTGTATCAGGTTAGTGGGAATACAGGTTACTATGATATGATATGATATCAGCAGTATTAATAAACTTTATTACAATCATAATAACTAGCAGTAATAATATATTTTGTTATTATCTTAATAACTAGCAGTTAATATATAAACTTTGTTATTATGATCGTCGATCATCATTAACGTCGTCGTCATCATAGACAACATCATCATTATCATATTATCATCTGTCTTACAGGTATGGTGGGCTATCTTCATGGACAGGATATCAGACGTGTGGATGTGTTGGTACAAAGTCTTCTCTATCAAGTCTTGGGGCTCGAAGCCAGTCAATGACGATACTCTGCAATGGAAGAACAAGTGACGATGACGATGATGATGATGACGAAGATGATGGTAATGATGATGATAGTGACATCGATGATGAAGACGATTATGATGACGATTGTTATGGTGGTCTTGATGCTGATCATGACGAGAAGTGTAAGTTAATAACACTGCTGAGTAATATTTAATAAATGAACATTAATAAAAACAATATTTTCCATTATTATCATTTAGCTAACAGGTCCGGGAGATAGATAAGCATCATTCTAGAGAAGATAAACAACAAGGGATCAACGATAATCGTCATCGCTTTCAACAAATACTTAATCCCCACGAAGCGCCTTTTGACGTGTTGAGTGCTCAGTTAAGTCACTGACTTCAGTCAGTCGCTGACGTACGAGCCTCAAAGCGTCTCCCACGTCAAACATTAGAATCTCGAATTTTAAATTCCTGATCCGACCTGTCCATTTGTATGTTTTGGAATCAATTCCTGAGACGAGAAGAGCTTGGAAAAAGGATGTTTCAGAGCAGATGTCGGAAAGATTTCAAATCTTCTTCAAGTATACAGTGTTGAATCGCTTAGAACGTTGGCCCTAACCCTGATCCCGGGTTGGGTTGTGGGAGTGGGGTATGGAAGAGAGGTGCAGGCAGCCCCCTCAGCTCCATAAAAAGACATCCTATCGCTAAAGAGTGAAATTAATGAAGTAACAGTCTTTCCCAAGGGATGAAACAGAATAGGTTTTTAGGTTGCGCTGAATGTTGCATACCTACTGTTACTCTAGGAGGAAGATAATGCAGAAACGAGTGTTAATTAATTTAATTAATTAACCATTACAAATATTAATCTGACTTCAAAACCGTTACTCCCTTTTCGAACGCCCGACCTGGCAGCGAAGGTCATTCGATAAAAAACATGTTCCACTTAAAATTCAAAGAAAGGTCAAGCCAAGGGTCACTTCTGAACCTCTTCTTGAATTTTAAGCGTTTCACTGAAGGTTCACCAACCAAAGTAAGTGAGTGTTTGATGTCAATCTTTGTGATGATAAATTTTCGAAAATATTTCAGCAGATAACTCTCTGATTGAAATTAGAGACGATCTCATTGGAGGAAACCAAAAATATTAAATAACTTTAGGATGAATAATATATTCATAATTAATATAGCAAATAGCCCTAAGATAGTTTCCATAAGTAATGAACGAATAAATGAAAATCGATCTCATTCTCGAATAGAAAAAAAAACTGCGAACAGATGTCGCTCGGCAAATTAACTTCTTCATTTCGACAAAAAAAAACGACAAGATATAAGTCTAATGTCAACAAGAGAGGGTCGATATTGCGGCGTGCCCAATTGCAAAGGAGAGGTTGGGAAAAGTTGACGGAAGATTTTACATTCATCCGTCTATCCATCCATCAAAGGTTGCATCGTCGTTATCGTTAACACCACCATCGTCGTCAACATCGTCATCGTCGTCGTTATCGTCACCATCATAGCCATCACAATCATCATCATCCATATCGATTCCCTACTTGCCTGGAGTCTAGGAAGATGAGCTTGAGGTCGAGACTGGCCCTGAACATGAACATGTTACTATAGAGTTTGATCTCCGTGATGGCGGAACTGGGCAGCGAATGTCCAACCGCCACCAGACCCGAGTTCTGGTAACAGCCCTCGAATGGGGCAACGTCCATCGGTACCTGGCGGACCTTCAGATAGCCACTGCAGTGTATCACCTGTATGAGATGAGGAGGAGGAGGGTGAGAAGGTTGATGGGTTGAAGTGTTAGGGTATTCAATATTTAATAATATCGGCCTTATGTGCATTTGTAATCGATAGGGAGTATTTGTTATTGTAATGAAAAACACTGTCATCATTATCCAAAAAAATCTCCCCATATCTACCCATGTCTCCCCAAAGAACTCTCCTCAATCTTTTTTTGGCCAGCGGCTCATCATTTGGCTGAGAAGCCAAAACTAAGAAAGAGAAAAAAATTGACTCGTTCGAAGAAGATGAAGTTGTTTGCATTCGTCGCTCGGAACGTGTTCAGTCTCCAGTCTCACTTCGGTCGATTGATTTCAACCACTGCCGTGTTTGCCTGCAGCTGTTTTTCGTGGATTGATTGACAGATCAGGTCGGTTGACTTATTGGATGATTGACTGATGGATTTATTTATTTTTTTCATTTAGCTGTTCGCCCATCCACCCTTCTTTCCATCCATCCACCTCATTTTTAAATAACCTTCCTTGACGTTTTTATTTACCAATTTCTTCATTTACATATTTAATCAGGCAATCTACGGCCTCGTGGTTAAATATGATTGGTTCCTTGGTAGGGCACAGAATGATTGATTGGATGTTTTCAAATTTAAATATACCAATGACCGCTATTGACTCTTTTAAAAATTCAAATCGACCAATAAACTCCATCGATTGTTCGTGTTAAATTCAAATCGACCAATGAGCTTCATTAATTATTCGTGTTAAATTCAAATCGACCAATGAAGGCTCACCTTGTAACCGGCAGACGTCAGCCCGGCGTTTCTTTTGGCCAAGACGCATTTCATCCTTATGAAGAAGCATCTTTCGATTTCGTAATCTGATAAGGATATAGTTAATATAAATATAATTATCAATATATTAATATTACTCACACTAGTAAACACTTTACACTAGTAAAATGGCTTTACGGTATTAAAAGTTGTAGAAGAAAATCTAATCTATGCATAGCTATAGACCTAATACGCAATTTACATCATGTACATCATATGCAGATAGTAATACCACCTCGTTCTTCATACTAACGTATTGTTTATATCATGGCACATTTTCATTTTAATGTATCTGTGATTTATACCATATGCAAATTTATGATAATACATTCATTCATTTATTTATTAATGTATCCATTTATGTTAATTACCTCTTCCTTGGAAGACGTAAGACTGGTGGTAAGGTTGGTGGAAGTTTAGGAGTGCAGTAACTTCGTCGTGGTCGGCAGGATGGATGTATTCGTAGATG
Source organism: Hirudinaria manillensis (assembly GCA_034509925.1). NCBI lineage: Eukaryota > Metazoa > Annelida > Clitellata > Hirudinida > Hirudinidae > Hirudinaria > Hirudinaria manillensis. Next base: position 3,223,731 of record CM067530.1, on the reverse strand, counting down.
CTGTTACCTGTCAGCTCTACCTGGAGTGATGTGCAAGCGATGACGTAAATGATGTTAATGTTATTATTATTATTATTATTATTATTATTATTATTATTATTATTATTATTATTATTATTATTATTATTATTATTATAAATATATTTTAATATTAATGTAGAAGATATGTTCTACAACTTGCTTTCAGTCTCATATTAACATAGCTATCATCATCTTCGTCGTCATCTTCATTGACAAATCATAATAGTCATAATAATCATCATGATTAATAATGAATTCATGATTCAATACTTGAGACAGGTTATGTTAAGTAAGTTCATCACGTGACAAATAAACCACCTGTGATAGGCCCAGGTGTACAGAGGCAGTCTCTGAGATGTACATGATCTTTCCATCTGGTGCCACGACAAATATGAATCCATCGAGTGTCTGGAAATGTGATGAAGATTACGATGACGACGATGATGATTGTGGTGGAGGTGCTGATGATGATGCGGGATGGTTTGTTATTTGTTATATAGTAACTATTATCATTAATTATTTTATTATTCATAGGTTTTTAGCGTCATTTTTACCTCAGGCTGACTTCAATATGAATTTCAACTTGTCTTTAATTTTGTAATTAAACATAACTTCATTTGAATATTGCCAACAATTGTTAAAACCAAATAAAATTGATTTCCAATCAATCCTTCAAAATTATGCAGTTAAATTTACAACAAAAATATCAATGCTCATTGACGTTATTACAAGGCGGTCGGGTACCTGCAGTATTTGAGATCCGAGTTCTTTTTCTCGTGGCCTGATTGGCTGGATTCGTTGGCCCCACCCATCTCCCAGGCCTATTAGAGGAAAGCAAAAAAGTAATCATAAATTATTATAAATTAAGCATGTTTTGTTTACTTTCTACGGTTCTGGCACCTTTTTTTAAGTTTTGAAGATGTTTACAGTGCAGAGTCATGCTTACGGTGATGATGATGACGATGATAACATTGATGAGTATAACGATGACAATGATGATGGCGATGTTGTCTAGATGATGATGTTGATGATATTGATAATGATGATGATGATAATGATGATAATGATAATGATGCAAACAAGGCAATTTGTGTGAACGAAAGTCGGCCACACCTGGTACCTATTGAAAAAATAAGTTGACAAAAAAAATACAAGAATCTCAGACCGATAAGAACCGAGACAGACTTACAGATACCTAGAAACACGTACAAGTACCAAGAGAGAGCCAAGCGAACAGACAGAAGCAGACGGAATCGTACAAACGAAGGCCAAGAGCGGCAAACTCGGTTCGTGCAAATAAGACTCAAGAGAGTTGTTTGCTTTAATCATATTCTTGTCGCAACATCACCCACACAATGACATCAAGTGTTTTGACACACCACCACAACCACCACAGTCTTCTGCAGCCCATGTCGCCAGGGTGCTTGTAGTTGATGTAGCCAGCCTGTCGCTAGTGATTTGAATGAGTGATTAAAAACTTTCTTTCACTCTTCAACAATTCCCCCAAATACCATCCGACGTTATTTCTCTTATTAAACTCACAAGTTGAGAATCTAAGTCTGGCTAGGGGCAAATCACCCACCCCTACCCCACCCTAAGTCCGTAAAGCCCTCGTCGGTTACAGGTGGGGTGGAGAAAATTGAAACCCTTTGGCCGCACGGTAACGAACTCCATAACATCTCAGACAATTTAATTGGAACATTGAATACGCGCGGAATCGAAGACTCAATGTTCGTTCGCTCGTTCGAAGTTATCGGTGCATTTAAACACGTTGTACTCTCATTTGCATAATTTATTTTCATAACTCAATGCTCTCTCATTTGCATAATTTATTTTCATAACTCCATTCAAGTCAAGTGAGCCTCGACTCTCTTTTTCCTCGTCGTAGTTATCGTCATCCTCTTTCATCTTCCGTCGTGGAGATGAACGCATGACTGGTGGATGGAAAAGCGGATGGACGGAAGAACCAGGGGATGGATAGACGGACGAACAAATACCTTTGAAGGGCTGCCACCACTAGATATGAGTTGTGATCAAATGTCTCTTCGTAATGAGTGAGTGAGTGAGTGAGTGAGTGAGTGAGTGAGTGAGTGAGTGAGTGAGTGAGTGAGTGAGTGAGTGAGTGAGTGAGTGAGTGAGTGAGTGAGTGAGTGAGTGAGTGAGTGAGTGAGTGAGTGAGTGAGTGAGTGAGTGAGTGAGTGAGTGAGTGAGTGAGTGAGTGAGTGAGTGAGTGAGTGAGTGAGTGAGTGAGTGAGTGAGTGAGTGAGTGAGTGAGTGAGTGAGTGAGTGCGTGAGTGGGTGTGAGTGAGTGAGTGAGTGAGTGAGTGAGTGAGTGAGTGAGTGAGTGAGTGAGTGAGTGAGTGAGTGAGTGAGTGAGTGAGTGAGTGAGTGAGTGAGTGAGTGAGTGAGTGAGTGAGTGAGTGAGTGAGTGAGTGAGTGAGTGAGTGAGTGAGTGAGTGATGGAGTGCCGGAGCACCTGTCCACCTCATCTCAACAGATATCCAGGAGACAGAGAGGCTGAGGTTTTGTTTGTGGAAAAACTTTAACGAATCCATTTCAAAGGATGCAGATGTTAATTACAATCGATTGAACATATTTTTTATTAAAAATCTGTCGTTTGAATAACTGGAAATAATTCTTTCAGAACTTCTAAGAAATAATTCACATCGTTTAATGTTTGTCTTTAAATATTTAAAATATTATTTTCAGAGCAATATATCAATAAAACCGTAATTAAATGATTTTGTATTTAATTCAAGAAAAATACTTTTCATCACACATGACTTAAACTCGAGACATCAAAAACTGCGCCACTTATAAGCTCAGAGATCGGCTGCTATTTCTAGTTGAAATGATAATTTTCTGGGAAAGCATTTTAATCAAAAACAAACAATTCTAAAATGACATCAGATTGTTGAGCTGGTTTGATTGAACATCGTGATTGATTCAACCAACCAATCAACCAATCTTTGACGGGCTAATTAATCCGATTGAGAAGGCATTTGTTCAAACAACCAACAAGGTAAACAAAAGGTGTACGAGGTTATCGGAGGAACATCATTTGAATGTCATTCAGTCAGTCATTCATTCATTTATTTATTCAATCAATCAATCAATCAATCAATCAATCAATCAATCAATCAATCAATCAATCAATCAATCAATCAATCAATCAATCAATCAATCAATCAATCAATCAATCAATCAATCAATCAATCAATCAATCAATCAATCAATCAATCAATCAATCAATCAATCAATCAATCAATCAATCAATCAATCAATCAATCAATCAATCAATCAATCAATCAATCAATCAATCAATCAATCAATCAATCAATCAATCAATCAATCAATCAATCAATTAATCAATCAATCAATCAATCAATCAATCAATCAATCAATCAATCAATCAATCAATCAATCAATCATTACAATCATCCAACCACGAATTAATCAGAAATACATCAAATAGCCTAGAAAATAGATGTAGATTACTTGGAGTTGAGAAATAAAAATCTGACGATTGTTGACGGTTGTGATTATGATAATGATGATGATGATGATGATGATGATGACTACGATGATGGGGGTGATGATAATAGTGCTGACTATGACTTTCATTGAGTCGTGATGTAGTCTTCATACGAGCAATTATGGATTCGAGTGTCGCTTAATTGTTCAAACAAGACTGGTCTCATATTTATTTGTTTATATTATTATTATTATTATTATTATTATTATTATTATTATTATTATTATTATTATTATTATTATTATTATTATTATTATTATTATTATTATTATTATTATTATTATTATTATTATTATTATTATTATTATTATTATTATTATTATTATTATTATTATTATTATTATTATTATTATTAATGTTGTTGTGGTTGCTATCGTTATTATTTATTTTATATGCTGTTGATAGTTTTTAATACCTAACATGACAAATTATTTTAAAATGTTAAAGAATAATATATATAAAAGAGGTATTCCCAAACACCAATATATCATATCCGTTATCACCGTCAGCCATCATCATCACCATCATCATAATCGTCGTCATCATCATCACCGTCGTCATCATCATCATCGTCGTCGTCGTCACCACCATCATCATCGTCGTCATCATCATCATCGTCGTCGTCGTCACCACCATCATCATCGTCGTCATCATCATCATCGTCGTCGTCGTCATCATCATCATCATCATCATCAGACAGGTGCAGACACCATTTGATCATCGGATGGAAAAGCGAAAATCACGTTCCACAAACTGGAGTTGATCACGTGATGTTGAACAAATATATTCCATCCTGTTGCATATGCACAGGCTGAGAATTTAAATTAACTAATTATTATTAATGATAATAATAATAATAATAATAATAATAATAATAATAATAATAATAATAATAATAATAATAATAATAATAAGATGATGATGACGACGATGATGATGATGATGATGATGATGATGATGATGATGATGATGATGATGATGATGATGATGATGATGATGATGAGGATGATGATGATGATGATGATGAGGATGATGATGATGATGATGATGATGATGATGATGATGATGATGATGATGATGATGATGATGATGATGATGATGATGATGATGATGATGATGATGATGATGATGATGATGATGATGATGATGATGATGATGATGATGATGATGATGATGATGATGATGATGATGATGATGATGATGATGATGATGATGATGATGATGATGATGATGATGATGATGATGATGATGATGGTGGTGGTGGTGGTGACAGCGAAGGTGATGACGATGACGTTGACGGTGATAATAAATAGTGATAGTGATAGTGATTATCAAATTGGAAAACAGGATTGATTGCGAACGGATGGAACGCACACCAGCAAACGCGCACGATGATTTGGTTGATTGATTCATTGATTGATTGATTGATTGATTGATTGATTGATTGATTCATTCATTCATTGATTGATTGATTGATTGATTGATTGATTGATTGATTGATTGATTGATTGATTGATTGATTGATTGATTGATTGATTGATTGATTCATTGATTCATTGATTGAATGCGGTGGCGATTAAAAGTATGATGGAATTAAAAAGGAATGAAAGGTGTAAAAGCTTCTTTTAAAGTTAAGACGATTAGAATTGGTTTTAAATTCTTTCAATTGGATTCTTAACCATTCATCTGTCCATACGTCCATTCATCCATCCATCCATCCGTCCGTCCGTCCATCCATCCATCCATCCATACATCCATCCATCAATTCATCCATCCATCCATCCATTCATCGACAATAATTAAACATTCATGCTATCCTCATTTGCATAACCACGCCCAATGTTCAATAAAGGCAGACGTCAGATCAAAGTCTCAGACTGCAAATGGCTCATTCAAACCGACCAATAATAAGCAGGGCATCAATCTTCAGCCCCGTCTCCATTCGACATCTTCATTGGAGATGGTTCCTCAAAGAACCACTCGAAGATAAACAATGAGAGCACGTGTGCTCTGCTGGGGTTTGAACTCTCAACCTCTGAGTTGAAAGAAATGTTTCTCTGTTTACTTCGTCTGAAGATGTATAGAAAATGGATATTCGGACGGGTGGATGGATGGATGGACGGACTGACGGAAGGATGGATGGACGAATGGACGAGCAATCATTATACATTATATCGTTGAAACTACAGTTAATCATTAATAATCACTTTAAACCCAGATAACGAAATTACAAAAGGGGATAGAGCCTATTAAGTTGGCGTCCAATGAGAACTCGGGGTTCGCGAAACATCTGTTGAGCACCACATCCTGATTGGCCTAAGGGCTTCCTACCCTTTGCTTTGAAACGTTGTTCATTTTGTTGAGGCGATGAAACTTTATTCATTTTCAATCGCTGTCGTCTTTCAAAATGTTTTAAGGATTGGAACAAGAGGGATGTGCATCACTAACAATAATCAATTCCAATTTATCCATTTTATAATTATATAATATTTTTTATTACTTTTAAACAAATTAATTTAAAATATAAATATAAAACAAGATAATTTAATATATAATATCATTTTGCCATCGTCATGATCTTCGACATCGTCAAAAAACGTCATCGCAGTCATCATCATCGTCGTCGTCGTCATCATCATCATCATCATAACCGCCTACCTGTCACGTATGAAAAG
>CM067530.1:3152500-3212500 GCA_034509925.1 Hirudinaria manillensis | reverse complement strand
GTTCCTTGAAGTAGTACTTTGCCTGCGTTCTTGAGGCAGCCAGAGCGTAGTAACGTACTACGTAATAATAATCTAAATACTGGAACTGTTTAAATATACGAGCGTCGATGACTTTGTGAATATCCTTCTGGTGAGATGGTCAAAATATCGCCAGGTTTGTTTAATAAATAATCCACAACCATCAATCCATTTCCAGGAGCAAGCTTAAAATTCAAGCAAAGCCAGAGATCCGAAGTTGACAACCAAAAAAAAATATTTCTCTTAAAAATCGCAAACAGAAAATCAACGAATACGCTTTCAAGGCTCTTTGATAAGCTTTTTCCGAAGGTAGGATTTGAAATTGGAGACTGCAGGCTGGAGATGTTTCAAGATTTTGAACGAAAAAAAGCGTTTATCACGAGCACTTACTCAACTCAATAGCCGATTTAGAAATCTGGGTCTCTTAGAGTAGACTAGTTGACGCTGTGACGCGATTGGAGGGTTTAAATTTCAATCTCCGCCCAGTCGGCCAATCGCGAGTCTGCCTGACAGCAGTTGTTGTCGTTTCATTGGTTGAGAGTGATGCGGGAAAATGACGGTTGAGAACAGCCTATCAATGGATGATTGAGTTCGTGTTTACATTTTAAATTGAATGTTTTCGCTTCTAAAATTCTCTCCTAAATGAATATCAAGCAACTGTTTGCACAAAAGATTCTGTATTTTCGTCTGCTGTATATTAAAGATCTTTGCCCTCTAAGACGTTTTTAAGAAAAATGTATATCATGGAATCACAAACTCAACTTAATCATAACTTAGAGGGGCCCAAGTCTTTTGTTATTTTTTTTGTTTTGTTTTTAATCTGTCAATTATTTTGTCATTTTAATGTTTATTTATTGTTTGTTTTTTTTCAATTGAATGAGTTTAAAAATGATTTTATTCGAGTATTTTATTCGATTTATTAAATAAACATTTAGCGATCAGGCGATCAATATAAGGGCTATAACAATTTAAAGAATTGTTTTATAATAGCAAATATTTAATAACATTTCGTAACGATTAGTAATAATAATAATAATAATAATAATTATCGCATTTAGTTTATTATAATAACATTCTGACCTAATCATCTAATCTGAATCTACTACTCAACCCAGCATGCAATTTTCATGTACTGAATGCATGAATAACAAGTTTAACTAAGTTTAAATAACGATTGAAATCCATGCTAAAAGCTGCACCACTCCAAATCCGAACCCAAATTCTTTCCACTTTTAAAAATCCTTCCCCAAATCGATCCCAAGGCGGCAAATAGCCAGAAGAAATGGCAGGTTCTTCCAAGCGTGTCGAGACGGTTTCAATCACTGGTTCGGTTGCTATTAGCAGGTACTCTTTCTTGATGGCGCTCGTTATGAAACCTCGTTGTCATTCATGCGTGGAACGTTGGACATTCCTTCCCTTTGTGTGTTGAAACTCGATTGAAAGTCTGATTGAAATCGATTGAAAGTTCGATTGAAATTTTAAATATTCAGATTTTATTTCTATGGATTCACTCACAACACTGCAATCAATTTTTGAAGATGAATTTTTATTATTGCATTGATTATTTAATCAGAAAAAACATTTAAATGTATTATAATTTTTTTTAATTAGTTTCAGTCTCACGGTTTGGGGGATTCTGAGACGACATGAGAGGCGCATTTCATATCTTCTTTGAAATGAATACCAACCTCTATCATCTCCTCCGACGAAGGGTTCATTGATACCCCGGGCAGGGTACTCCACCCTTCCCCTATGAACCTGAGTGGCTGGACCATGGCCTGGGTAGCTCACTACCCATCATTCAGTCTGTTCCTGATTGCAATCCACTCCTAAGGTAGATGCGTGATTCGCTCAGGATATTCGGAACTCGCTAATTTGCAACTCGGTTGTTATTTTCTTCCGACGGCGCATGCGCGAAGTGACGCAACATCCGCCCATCCAAAGAGCAATTAATGGAGCCTAACGACCGTCGTTAGGGTGGGACGCGTGACAAAATTGGCAGGAATTTGTGGACATTTTTATTTTAGAAAATTTTATTTTATTTAATTTTTATTCTATTTATTTTATTTTAATTTTTTCTGGGGTTAGAAATGGGGAGGAATAGATGAGACCTCTTGTTATTATTATTACAATAATTATTCGTTTTATTATTATTATTTAATTTTTATTACATTTCAGTTTGATTAAATTTAGTTAGTTATTATTATGGTTATTACTACAGGCATTATTATTATTATTATTATTATTATTATTATTATTATTATTGTTATTATTATTATTATTATTATTATTATTATTATTGTTGTTGTTGTTATTATTATTATTATTCGTAGCAGCACTAGGCATCTAATACGGCAAGTACCGGGACAGACCTTATTCGGTTAATGTTCTATGGTGGAGAGCAAAGACCCTGCTAATCCCCTTCTCGGATGAGACAACATGCTCCAAACATGGCCGACATGAGAGTCCCGTGTTTGACTGTTTACTGTGTTTGAATTTCATTCAAAAGAATTTTCCGTGTCGCCATTTTGATTCTATTTGCCGACAGATTATGGGTTGGCTTTGCACGGGTAGTTCAAGATGAAATGGAGTTGATTGGGTTGTGGACGTTCAAATGTTCAAGATTGGAAATGATTTTCTGCGAATTTGTCTGAAAATATTTTTCAGAAAATCCTTTATTTAAAAACGTATTTTAAACTTATTTTCACTTGCTTTTAGCACATTATTTCCAATTGCATTTAGCGACGTTATGATTCTATTTACACGTTGAGAAATCTTTACAAAAGGTTATGGCATCATCTACCCACATCCACCCAACCATCAACCCCCCCCCTGCTCAGCCACCCTGCCCCACATATCCATGCCCTTCCCCCACCCCATAGCAATCAAATAGAGGAAGGGGATGCACATGACTCTCCATTTCCCGCCATTTTAGGCAGACGGGAAAAGCAGCAAACTATGTATTTCTTATACATTTATTCATATTATACTGCTCATAATTTAAAATAATTTTCAATCATTAATTTGCTTAATAATAATAATAATTAAACAAAGATTTTAAGTGTAATTGATTGTTATTATCATGTTATTCACTCGATTTTCATTTAAATAAAAATAATACTAGTAATAATTGTACTGATTTTTAAAATTATAAAAGTAATTATGCCAACAAATTCGCCAACATCTTCATCTATATGTCAATCGGAAGAACAAACATTGCTTAAAGACTCGTGTGCGATCAAACATGGCGTCGTAAAATGTTTGTAAACACGATTAAGAGGATCGGAAAAAAATAAATAAAATAAGCATTTGCGAATATTATTTACAATTAATTAGGTGCCAGATTAAATTGCACGATTAAAACATAAAATGATTCTTATTAACGCATGGAAATGTCTACCGCCATAAAAAGACTTTAAACACGATTTATGATCATCGTGAGTTGGCATCGTCTTTCGGGATGGAATTAAGTATTTTCAATCCGTAAATAAAGGTATTTTCTCCGTGTCTTAAAACAAATTTCGCTAGAAACAAATTGTTTCAATAATTTATATTTTCATTAAATCGAAACAAGTTTAAATAAAAATTGACTTTTTGTTATTTCAGGCAAAAGAATAAGTTTGTTGATAGATTGGTACATCCAATGTTTTGGTAGAACAACTATAAACTAGAAAAAATCAAACGATGTCTGGAAAGATTAGACCATTTCGAATAGGGATAATGAGTCCTTTTTTGGTTGAAAACGCAGCCCGTTAAAGTATTTAAAAATATACGATTAAATATATTTATTTGGAAATAATTTCTGGGGCCCCATTTGAGCCCTGACCCCTAGGTCCAAGCCTATTCAGCCTTCGGGTTAGACCACTCCCTGGCAGTTCTCACTTACTCGTTCGTTTCCCTCCCAAAGTTAGGTAATGGTTATGTACTAGATTTTAACAATGACATCTGGTGAATTATTATAAATATCATTTTTAGGATTCCGAAATTATATATCGAATAATCAAAATTACTTTTAAAAACGTTGAACTGTGTGTTAATGGTTTAAAGATTTTTAATCGATCATGAGGAATGAATTGCATTTCGATATGTTTCCAAAATCAATTTATTTACAAATTGCAACTAGCTTATTACATTATTTGCAAAATTTTTTATTATTATTTTAAGCCTTCATTAACAGCATAAAGAGTAATTCCAATTTCAAGACGTTGTTTATATGTCTCTGACGATCAATTCAGCCACAGACCATTCTTCGTAGGATCCGTCGGGAAGGTAGCGTCTGATTATTATCGGTACCTTATTGGCTTTCAACTCCTTTATGGCAATATCCAGGGGGTCGGTTTCCCCCTCCAGTTCTACCATGACTGGAGCACCCATGGCTATCTGGAGAGCCCTCGTTCCCAATATTCTGGCCCTCTCGTATTTCGTCATGTAATTCGTTGTCATTCTCTTATCAGGATCCACTTTGAGAGACCTTTCGTCTTTCCTTCCGTTTTCCAGGAAATCCAAGTGGTCCTGAGCATCTTCTATCGGTTCAACTTCGTCTTGTACATCGTCGTCGATGTCATCGTAATCTCCTTCGTAATCTTCCCTGTCATCGGACATTTTTATTCAAAGTTAGTAGCTGTTATCCTTTCGAGAGATGTTTCAGAAAACAGATGTCTTTGAAATTTTGCAACTTACAAATTTATAATTTGCTGTCTTATCTTAAGATTTCTAGAATGGTTATTGACGTGTTAAGACCGCAAAGGATGTCTCTAGATGTTGTGGAAAGTATCAAGATTATTTCAACCTCGTCAACATTGATGATGATAAAAAGATGCTGAATATAATAATTATTTTTTATTTCAAGCTCGACAGCAACGATGATGATAAAAAGATGCTGAATATAATAATTATTTTTATTTAAATTTTAATTAAAATTATTTAAATGTTTAATAAACTAATATTGCCAACAAATTCACCAACATCTTCATCTATATGTCAATCGGAAGAACAAACATTGATTAAAGACTCGTGTGCGATCAAACATGGCGTCGTAAAATGTTTGTAAACACGATTAAGAGGATCGGAAAAAATAAATAAAATAAGCATTTGCGATTATTATTTACGATTAATTAGGCGCCTGATTAAATTGAATAAAATGATTCTTATTAACGCATGGAAATGTCTACCGCCATAAAAAGACTTTAAACACGATTTATGATCATCGTGAGTTGGCATCGTCTTTCGGGATGGAATTAAGGATTTTCAATCCGTAAATAAAAGTTTTCTCCACGTCTTAAAACAAATTTCGCTGGAAACAAATTGTTTCAGTGATTTATATTTTCATTAAATCGAAACAAGTTTAAATAAAAATTGACTTTTTGTTGTTTCAGGCAAAAGAATAAGTTTGTTGATAGATTGGTACATCCAATGTTTTGGTAGAACAACTATAAACTAGAAAAAATCAAACGATGTCTGGAAAGATTAGACCATTTCGAATAGGGATAATGAGTCCTTTTTTGGTTGAAAACGCAGCCCGTTAAAGTATTTAAAAATATACGATTAAATATATTTATTTGAAAATAATTTCTGGGGCCCCATTTGAGCCCTGACCCCTAGGTCCGAGTCTATTCTGCCCTCGGGTTAGACCAAACCCTAGCAGTTCGCACTTACTCGTTCGTTTCCCTCCCAAAGTTAGGTAATGGTTATGTACTAGATTTTAACAGTGACATCTGGTGAATTATTATAAATATCATTTTTAGGATTCCGAAATTATATATCGAATAATCAAAATTACTTTTTAAGACGTTGAATTGTGTGTTAATGGTTTAAAGATTTATAATCGATCATGAGGAATGAATTGCATTTCGATATGTTTCCAAAATCAATTTATTTACAAATTGCAACTAGCTTATTAAATTATTTGCAAAATTTTTTATTATTATTTTAAGCCTTCATTAACAGCATAAAGAGTAATTCCAATTTCAAGACGTTGTTTATATGTCTCTGACGATCAATTCAGCCACAGACCATTCTTCGTAGGATCCGTCGGGAAGGTAGCGTCTGATTATTATCGGTACCTTATTGGCTTTCAACTCCTTTATGGCAATATCCAGGGGGTCGGTTTCCCCCTCCAGTTCTACCATGACTGGAGCACCCATGGCTATCTGGAGAGCCCTCGTTCCCAATATTCTGGCCCTCTCGTATTTCGTCATGTAATTCGTTGTCATTCTCTTATCAGGATCCACTTTGAGAGACCTTTCGTCTTTCCTTCCGTTTTCCAGGAAATCCAAGTGGTCCTGAGCATCTTCTATCGGTTCAACTTCGTCTTGTACATCGTCGTCGATGTCATCGTAATCTCCTTCGTAATCTTCCCTGTCATCGGCCATTTTTATTCAAAGTTATTAGCTGTTCGAGAATAACCTTTCGAGAGATGTTTTAGAAAAAAGATGTCTTTGAAATTTTGCAACTAACAAATTTATAATTTGTTGTCTTATCTTAAGATTTCTAGAATGGTTATTGACGTGTTAAGACTGAAAAGGATGTCTTTAGAGTGTTGTGGAAATTATCAAGATTATTTCAACCTCGTCAACATTGATGATGATAAAAAGATGCTGAATATAATATTTATTTTTTATTTCAAGCTCGACCACATCGATGATGATAAAAAGATGCTGAATATAATAATTATTTTTATTTAATTTTTAATTAAAATTATTTAAATAATTAACAAATTAATAATATCAAAATTAATGCAAAAAAAATAATTAATGATCAATTGCTAATGTTTACAAAACAAATATTCATGTTTACGGATTTACAAAGGGTCTTCCAAGTAGGCTACGAAGAAACACGTGCCATCTAACGAATGACTTTGAAAAACCTATATCAAAAATCTGGATAATTAAATAAATTTATAATTTATTTGTAAACCAAAAATTTGTTTATTTATTTAAATAAATTTTACATTTAAAATGCTTCGAACTCGTTTATCACACATATGTTAAAACGCATGACAAAAGCGCCGAACATTAAAGAAAACATTTAATTATTTGTTTGGCAATTACTTTGTTTAATTTTAATTAATTTTAGTCCGTGCGGTGTCAATTATCTTGTATTCGTTCATTATGGATGTCGCTTAAGTTTTGAATTTACGTTTTACTTCGGAATATTTTATTGGATTTCATAGCACCGACTATTTGCACGTAGTTTGACATATTGCGCCGATTGCATTTTATTTGGATGGTCGAAATATCGATATTTTGTCCGAGAATCGCTCAGACTAGATCGGCCCATGATGGACTCTTGTTGTTTTTAAGAATCGCACTTTTAACGGATGTCTTTTAGAATTAATGTCAAATCAACATGTCGGGAATGAATAAAAAGATAGAAAACGGTCTCGAGAGCGAGGATAGCATCGGCAGCTTTAATGACAGCTCCTCGAACAAGTCTGCAACTGTGGCTAAATGCATGCCCATGCAGAGTGGAAGCACAAATCAGTTGAAATATCTGCAGAGAGTCGTTTTGAAAGCCCTCTGGAAGCACCAGTTTGCATGGCCCTTTTACCAACCCGTCGATGACAAGAAACTCAATTTGCCAGTGAGGATCATTTGATCATGAGAATTAGAAATGATTTGACTCTCATTACCTTATGCTGACCAAATGAATTTGAATGTGTTGAAATCGTATCATTGATATTGATTTATAAATGCCTGAACTATGTCATAATTTAATAAATCTTCACTAGAAGCATTAGCTTTTGGTCATTCTATCTATAAAAAGTTTTATTTAAAAACAGAGCATTGTTTTTTAAACTAATATGCCAAAAACCTACAATTTCCCTTGATGCCTTTATTCCTAAATGCTTTAAACCTTTAAAAATTAATAATTAATCACAATTTATCTGTCCATTTGAGCATGTTTCATCTTTTTTAGCTGTAATATCAGTTATTAAAAATCGGCACAGCATCTGTCACCATCATAATCATGATCGTGGAGATCCATCTTCATTGTCGTCATGATCTTCATCATCACCACCGTTGTTGTTGCAGGACTACTACAAGATCATCAAGAACCCGATGGACATGGGGACCATCAAAAAGCGACTTGAATCGAACTTTTACAAGTCGGCACAGGAGTGCATCAGGGACTTCAATCAGATGTTTACCAATTGCTACACTTACAACAAGGAGGGGGAGGTAATGACGACGACGACGATGATGGTGGTGCTGATGATGATGATGACGATGATATTGGTCATATGTTGGTGCCTGTGATGATGCGACAGTACTTTTATAACGTTGATGTATTTTTGGTAATCATTGTTGTTAAGATAATTTCTTTCTCCCAATCAATCAGTGCATCAACCTTTTTAATTTTATTTAGTTTTAATTCTTTTTAAATATGCATAATAATAATAATAATAATTAATAACATCTATTAACACTTAACATGTACTCCAGGATATCGTCATCATGTGCCAGACTCTGGAGAAGCTCTTTCTCAACAGACTTTCAGCCATGCCAAAGGAGGTTGGATCTCCTTGTTGTTGTCGTTGTTGTACTGTTGTACCAATTCGGAGCCAAACTTCTGTTTATCATCTTCTAATTAATTTAATTAACCACTTATTTTGTAAAAACGTTGATGCACCAAAACACGTGCACCCAAAAAACTTAAGCGCATCTAATCCTACCCTCGGTTCAAATTTCAATGACATTCCAAAAACCACGTTTACGACTTTTCGTCCGAAGGTCGATGCATTTTTCTCCCACGATTTTAATTTGCTGAGCGATTATTTAATTATTTATTTGATTATTTAGTTAATTACTTATTCAATTGAACTTTAAACCTTCAAAAATTAATAATTAATCACAATTTTCCAACAAGAATTGCAAACATAATGCCATTCATAATAAAAGAATCAACACACTCATCAAAATTATTTTAACAATTAATTACAACCAAATAATCATCTCTGTCTAACTTAATCTGCTTTGACTCCACCAAATTCAAATTATAATAATTTGATCCCGCCCCCTACGATCCAGGAGATCATGGAACCGCCACCGGTGAAGAAATCGAAATCCTCTTTCGGACGTCAGTCGAACATGTCCAGGCAGCTCGGGAATCCCCCGATGGAAGATGACGAGCTGAGCATGCACTCCGAACCTCCCAAGTCTAGCATCCACCAAATCCAACAGCAACAACACCACCATCAGCAGCAGCCGCAACAACAGCAGAACGTCATCCCGGACGTTGCGGAAGGCCACGGAGACGACGTCATCATCAACAACAACAACAATTCGGTGAGCGGACGACCACCAGTCGACGAACTGCAACCGCCACCACAACTACAGCAACTACAGCAGCTGCAGCAACAGCCCAGCACGCTGTCGCCTTCAGCGGTGTCGGATGCTTCTTCGAAGGTGTCTTTAATGACTCGGTCATTGTTTTTGCGTCGCCGTCTTTCGAGACGTTGCGAGTTGAGAACATAGTAATAATCTGATAGTCTAATGATTAATTAACCAATCAAGCAATCAATAAACTTCAGAAAGTTACTCACATTATTCATTGTCATTCAAAAAAGGCCAGAAAGAGCTTGAAAAGGAAGGTGGAGATGCCCGGAGGAAACGGCATCCCGCCGATGCCGGACGAGCCTCCCTCCGTGCCGGGCTTCCAGAACCTCCCCGACGTGGCCCCGTCCGGGCCGGCCCTGCCGGCCCCCGCCTTCCAGCAGAACGGTTCCTCCCAACTCCAACAGCACCACAAGAAGACGGCCACGGTCGCTCCCGTCGAGTCCAACCGGAAGTTTCGAAAGGATCCCGCCGTCGTCGCCCCGAGCGCGGCCGGGGAGCCCGAGGTGGCCCAGCAGCCCTGCGAGGCGAAGCAGCAGGAATCTCCTCTGGCCGACTGCGACGACAACGGCAACAAGTACGACAAGCTGAAGATCTACAGCGTCGAGGAGGCGCTCAACTACTGCAAGGAAATACTCAAGGAACTCTTTAGCAAGAAGCACAACGTTAGCGAAAGAAATTCTGCCTCTCAGAAAAGCAAATCATTGTATTATTACGTTATATTATGTTAATCAATTAAAAAATTAATTAATCAAGTTTATTAATTAAGTGATTAAGTTTATTAATGTTATCCTTAGGATAAACTGATAAATCAGAATAAAAAGTTTTGAGTTTGAATTATTTTGAGATTTAACATTTTTGTGACAATCATAAGGATTGTAATAAAAACTCACTATCTGTTTCTCTCACCTGCTATCACCAGTCAATAACTAATCTAATCTTCAATGGCTGCCCACAGGGGTACGCATGGCCTTTCTACCGACCCGTGGATGCCCAACACCCCGGTCTCATGGACTATTACGAGAGGATCACCTTTCCGATGGATCTCGGAACAGTCAAGGTTTGTTGTTGTTGTTGCTGCTGCTGCTGTTGTTGCTGATGGCTATGGGTGACATGTGCCACAAATATTTGTTTGACAAAAGACAAAGCTGAAGTCATAGGATGGATGCCATTTTGGTATCTTCGTACATTTCACAACAATGTCGCCTACTGTCTGCTTTATGATAGACTTAGAGCCATGCTAAGGAAATAACAGACTAATTGCATTAATTAACTGGCTGTTTAATAAACTGATAAATCAGAGAAATTGCTATTAATCATAAAAATCAATGAATATTATATTTATAATAGATTGAATGAAAATTTTTATAAATTTTTCACATTTAATGAATTCACATTCCGCTCGAAATTGATAAATGCAACGTTTGCCGAAACCTCAGCGCAAGATGGACGACAATGAGTACAAGTTCCCGTGCGACTTTGCCTCCGACATGCGACTCATATTCACCAACTGCTACAGGTACAACCCCCCGGGTAGCGACATCGTCGGCATGGCCAGGAAGCTTCAGGTACGAATTTTATGTTTTGGATGCTTCTTTTTCTTGGTTTTATTCGTCACTCGTTCATTAGTTAAAAATCGGAATTAATTTATCGACGGAGATGGAAATTCCATCGCGTAAGGAGAGCACGAATAGATTAAAATAATTAAATAATTTGTTTTGGTTTTTATTTTTTTTTTACTTTTAAATTCAACAACCACTGCTTCTGAGTCACCTTGAGTCTGCTTTCAATTTCAATGTTTTGCCTCGGGCAACGTGCTATTCTCGAGAGCGCTCTGTCGTCGAATAATTTATGTCTCGATTGATTAATTATTAATGACCTCGGTCTTTCAAAGCGGTTTCAAAGCACCGTCTTTTTTATTATTACGACCTCTCTGTAATATTTTTTTTATGGAAGCTTAGCATAGAAGTAGGCACTTAAGTAGGGTCAAAGACTGCATTAAACTATGACTTCATGACCCGATTACCAACGTCTTCTTCTTCAGGACATCTTTGAACTCAAGTACGCCCAGACGCCGTTCCACAGGGGTCGAAACGTGCCCCTCTCGAGGAGGGTCAAGAAGGAGGGCGAGGACTTGAACTTCGACGAGGATAGTTCGGATGAAGAATTCGACGAAGTGGAGAGGGAACAGAAGTTGAAGATGCTGCACGATGAGGTGGGTATTGTGGAATACTGTACTATACATGGATACCATATGCACACTATATCTATACTATAAGCTTACTAAATCTATGCTATGCATATTTAATATAATATATACATACACTATGTGGATACCATATAAGTGCTATATCTATATTATATGGATACCATATGCACACTATATCTATACTATAAGCTTACTAAATCTACGCTATGCATATTTTATATATATATATATACAACACTTATGTATATATATATATATGTATATATATATATATGTATGTATATATATATATATATATATATATATATATATATATGTATATATGTATATATATATATGTATATATATATATATATATATATATGTATATATATACATATATATATATATATATATATATATATATACATATACATATATATATATATATATATACATATATATATATATATATATATAAATGCTGGATGAAAGTGGCAACTGTAAGGTCAGTCGAATGGGTACCATTCTCTGTGTGACAGTAATGGTTATGTTTCGTTGTGCAATACAATACAAGAAGTAAACAAAGGTATAATAATAAAAAGAATTAAATTTAAATTAATTAAATATTCTTAACCCGGTCGACCTTTTGACCTTGGCCAGCTTAAGGTCGTTCAAGATCGTCTGAACTCGATGACCGAGCGCCACTACATCAGAGTGGAGGAGAGGAACAAGAAACGACAGAAGAGGATCCCCGAAGAAAATCCCGGAAAGAACCTCGATGATATCTCCACCATGGCCAGCAACAACAACAACCTCCAACAACAGCTCTATAGCAACAACAGCAACAACAACATCGCTCAGTTGGGACCGGCAGCTCCCGACTCTCACCTTCCCCTATACGATCAGTCTTCCCTCAAAGCCCCCTCGAGCCATCCTCCGCCGGTGCACCTAGTGACCCCCATGCAACAGCAGCAACAACAACAGCAACAGCAACAACCTCAACAACTCAACATGCTTCAGCAAAAATTTCCCCAGGTAAAGAACAAATGTAAAGTGCTCGTGATGCATCATAATGAGCAATAATAAATAATAATAATAATAATTGTCAAAAATAATAAAACCGTAATACAATAGGTTAATTATTATCAATTCATGATTTTCATTACATTTTACAAAGTCAAGAAATAATGAATAAATTCTTCTTCTTGATCCCAAATCAGAATCCAGGCAGCAGGCAAAGTGCCAGAAACGTCCTCACGGGTGCACCTGCCCACGCTCCGATGGCCGCTAAGAAGCCCCCGGCGCAACCAAACCCGCAGATCCCGCCCACCAATCCGGGCCCGGCCAATCAACCGAGGCAGGGGGCGGCGAAGTCCGGCGGACAAAAGAAGGACAAGGGCGTTGTGGACATGCCCCCCATCGGCAACGTGTTCGTATTTGACAGCGAGGATGAAGACAACAGCAAACCGATGACCTATGAGGAGAAGAGGCAGCTCAGCTTGGACATCAACAAGCTTCCTGGTTGGTTGATTGGCCTGGCCAATTACATTGCATTACGGGCTCGAGCATAGGACTCTAATATAAGGTCTTGTGGTTTATGTGAACATGGAATTAAGTATCCGCACGATATCTAGTTTGGAGGTGAATTCAGATATATTATTTCCTAATAATTATCCATGGTATTATTATCACAAATAATAATTTTAACTTCTCCTTTCAAATGTTGTTATTAAAAAAAATAACAACAGTGATAATAAAACAAAAACTACAAAATAAACGATCGATTATTTATCAGGTGAAAAGCTGGGCAAAGTGGTACACATCATCCAATCGCGAGAGCCGTCGCTGAAAGACTCGAATCCTGATGAAATTGAAATCGACTTCGAGACCCTGAAGCCGTCGACGCTGAGGGAGTTGGAGGCCTACGTGACCTCTTGCCTCAAGAAGAAGCCGCGGTCGGCCAAGGGCCAGGGCGTCAACCCGCTGGTCCCTGCCACTCAGATGCCACCCCATCAACATCAGCAGCAGCAACAACAGATCCTGGGCAGCACTTCGGGTATGAAAACATTGCGAAGGCTTTCATTTTGAATTCTGGAAGTATCGATTGATCGGAATCGATCGATCGGAATCGACGAATTATTAATAATAATTAACTGATAATAAACGTGTCCGTTTAGGCAAGAGGAACAGCTTGGCCAAGAACAGCCAGGAAGATCCGAAGCACCACGAAGTCGGCAAAGGCTCTGCCGGAGGGGCGAAGGTGGCTCACCACTCGTCGGGGCAGGTCGGGAAGAGGCAGAGCAAAAGAGGTCAGTCGTTAATTAGAAATTACTAACTACTTGTTTAAATAATTAATTACTGAGTTGAATTATGTCAGTATTTACTACAATATATTTGGTATAATATAGAATTGCATCAGTATTTACTATAAAAGCTGTAACACTGGTTTAACCACATTTAGATTACTTTTATTATAATATTGGTAACAACAATTATTATTATTAATATTAACAGTATCTTCAAGCCAGTTTTGTTAACTTTCAATAACTACTATATAGTTTATAGACCCACAGGTTATAATATACCAACAACAATGTACAATAATAATAATAACAAGATTCATAATAAGCTACAGTTGGACATCTTTCTCCTCTCCATCTTCTAACAACCTTCGATCGTTGTATTCCGCTTTCAGACGACCCGACTTCCGGCAAGCAGGGCAGCCTGGTCAGCCCGGCCTCCGTCAGCGAGTCGAGTTCCGACAGCTCCAGCAGTTCGACGGACGGAAGCGACTCCGAGTCCACGTGAAGGTTCGAACCGCAGAGGCTCGTGGCCTCCTCTAGTCTCGAGCCACGAGCGCACGGGTCGAACCCGTAGGGCGAGCCCCGATCGCCCCGCCCCCGTTAGTTCTGCCGGGCAGCCCTACGCCCTTTACCTGCGGTTCGAAGTTCAAAAGTTCAAATGTATTCTATTTGCATTTTGTTATTTGCTCGTTTATAAGTTATTCGGACTTTCGTTCGTTCGCTCGTTCGTCGCACTTTCCCGTCTTCCGATCGCACGGGCCGACGGACAGACAGCTTTGCGACTGCACCGTCGTATCGGATCTGATCCCTTCGCGTCGTCCTGCGTCGTGGCCTGTAAATAACGATTTGAAAGTTTTTGGACTTAGTTTGTTTCTACTGATTTCTACGTTTCCTCTTCGCACGTGTCAAGGTTTTCAGTCTTCGTTGGTTGTTGTTGTTGTTGCGTTGTCGATTTCAATCGTTGTTCGTCGTCGCAGTTGTCGTTCGTCGTTGGCGACGACCTCGTTTCTTACGAGTTTTTAAGTTGCGGAGCGAGTAGAAGCTTGTCTCTGGACCGAATCTTGATCATAATTTCACTGGAATGACGTCAAATGGATGCCCGTTGTTGCAGTAGCTCGGTAATAATCATAACCATTATTATTATTATTGTTATAATTTTTAAAACTGTTATTATTATTATTATTAAGTAACGTGTCGTAATATGTTATTTTAATTGTGGAGATTTTTACGTATTTAATTTAATAATCCTACAAACGGTGATTCAATTCTCTTCGGCAGTCTCCGTCATCTTAGAACAGTTTTATTTATTTATTTCTTTTTTTATATATATTCCACCATTCAAAATTTTTGAGATTACCGGGTGTTGGGGGGGTGGAATTATTGGGTAGTGGTCGGAAATCATCCAAACCCCTCTCGTGACACGCATGTGAAGAATCGCACGAACGCACCAGTTAGTTACGGGAATGTCCCTGTCAGGAGAATTTATTTTATGTTAATGAATATCGTTGTTGTTGTTGTCGTCGTTGCTATTGACGACGTAGAGCCAATCTTATTTTACTTAATTTTTATTTCGTTTTCGTTGCTCGCGATAGATGAGTCACACTTGCAGTTTGGAAAAAGGGTCCTGACGGGCACTGAACCATGGAGTCCGTCGCGGATTGTCGGATGCTCTCGGTTAATTTAAGAATGCTATTTTACATCTTCCAATTTAAAAAAAAATGATGATGATGATGAATCGTTGCATGCCTGGATCGAGACTCCGACTCCGACGTTTCTAATACTTTGACCGACTTCGACACTCTCACCACAAAAGGTTCGATTCTCGATTTTGTCGTTTCGGATTGCAATACGTCATCTTCTCTTTACAACCGCTTCCCCTCCTTTTATTTTCACCACTTCAGCACACCACGGTCCCCTCGTCACGGCCGGCATCGAACTATTGATTATCTGCCGGTCACCTATCGAGAACGATTGAAAATCGGTTCGCGACGTCGCTCTGAGACGATGTCGCCACTCGGCGTATTTATTGAAACTCGAAAAAACAAGCAACAATCTTTCAAAATCATTTTTAAATTATACAAAAAAAAAAAGGACTCGTTGTTAAATAAAAATCCTTCGTCACGGGATTCTGGTCTGCCGAGGGAGGTCGACGGACGACCTTTGAACTTGTTAGTCCGTTTGTCCTCAAAGTCAAAGTTTAGTGTACCTGGAAATGTTAATGAAATGTCGTAATAATATTATAATATAATAATATTGTCGTCATGGTTAGGTTTGTTTGGCCATCGATTTGGTAAATTTGTTCTGGCAGTGCCAGTTTTCGACTAGAATTTCTGGCTCTTCATGTTCTATTATTATTATTAATCACTATTATTAGTAACAGTATTAATCTATTCCTTCATCCGCCCACCTCCACGTCAAGATTTTTAATGATGGACACTTTGAGATGATGTCCTCGAACTTGTTACTTTAAATTTTCTACATCTTTGGTCGGCCATTTTGAATGCACGCCTGGGTTCGAAGGAATGAATTCTGAGGCACGAATTAATTATTATTATTAATTATTAGTTAATTAATTATTTAATTAATTAAACGATTTAAAAGATTGAATACGGAATCAATTTCAACGTGTCCTCTGTTGCCTAACCTAATTTATTGCATTTATTTATCAATTATTCAGAATTCATTGCAATTATTATTATTATTATTCAGATGTTGTTGGCTGGAGAGGTAACAAGTTACTGATAGCAGCAATACTAAAGTAAGATTGCCAGAATTTATTATCTCGATAACAAATTATTGTCTAACATCATCGTCATCATTATTATTATTATTATTATTTTTATTATTATTATAAACTAATATAAATTATCATGTGTTGATATTAGGTAATGGTAGTAACGATGACGTTAATAACGATAACATCATTATGTGATTATGATGATAGTACCGATGTTACCGTGGTAATGATTGGGGACTTTGACGAATATAGAATTTTGTCGATTATAAAAATAATAAATTAACATTATATAAATTATTATTAGTTATTATTATTATTATAAAGTATTATAAATTATTAGTAATAGCAACTTATACTATTAACCATGATAATAATAATAATAATAATAATATTGATATTAATAATGCCAACAATAACTGAGCGTTGATAACATTATGAATAGCAATCGATCGGGCCTTTTTCCTGTTAATCTTATCAGAGCCAACTGAACGCCCGACGGTGATAAGTTGAGATAAGGCAGGGAGGCATCGATGTTATGCTTAATTAGACTATCGATGTTCCAGGCGTTTTGAAATATCAATTGACGAAGGAGACGACTGGAGTGAAGAGGAAGTATTTTGGTGTCAACGTAATAAATTATTATTATTATTATTGTTATTATTATTATTATTATTATTATTACTATTATTATTATGCATATTATTCTCCATATCTCTATAACAATCAATCAAGCACATAACATCAGGTTTCATCAAATTTGCAGACCAACTAAAAACCTTGACGGACCCAGATCTGGATTCGAAAATCGACACTTACGGTCAGCCGGCATCCGCCATGGCTGCGTCCCAAACGTTCCAGTGTTCCACTCCGGACGACCTGGAGGCGAATTAAAGGACGTTGGGCAAGTGCGCAAGGCCGAAAAAAGTGCAATTGGCTTTTTATTTTCAAATCGAACCAAATTTGCACCCGTCTCGGCCTGAGCAACTTTGCTTAAAGTCTTCTCTCTGTCTGTTTCTGTCTGTCTGCATTTCCTTGGAAACCGTGGTTTGGCGATTCGGATTAGAAATCAGAATGACGCAATAATAATAATAATAATAATAATAATAATAATAATAATAATAATAATAATAATAATAATAATAATAATAATAATAATAATAATAATAATAATAGTAATAATAATAATAATAATAATAATAATAATAATAATAATAGTAATAATAATAATAATAAACTATTTTTTTAAAAAAAGGTCACCTCATCTTGCTAACACAGCAAAAGAGTGACGCGTGGGTGACAAGTTGAGAATTGATTTCGGATGCCAAATCACAAAAAAAACGATCGATCGATTCGATGCGAAGACATTATAAGCGGAAATAAATAATTATTATATAATAAATATGGCGACAGGGGATATTATTCCAAGCACGTTCGGCACTTTAGTGCTCAAATATGGCAGCAGCCAAATCTAGAATATAATAATAATAATAATAATAACTAATTAATATGCTTAATAATAAGTAATAATAGTAGCAATAATAACAATATAAATAACCATAGGCATAATAATAATAATAATGATATTAATAATAATGATATAAATAATAATACTAATAATAATAATAACAAGGAAGGACGATTCCCATTGCGAGACAGATAAGTTATCTCCTCTTAATAGCTCTCGATACGACATTATCCCAGATCAGACCAGACCGACTAAATATATCGTCCAATGGGAATCGTCGCTCTAGAATTTGAATATGTAATCATTCTCATGAATATTAATTAGTTACTACCAGGTTAGGCTAAACCTAGCGATGGTTATCGAAATATCGAAACTACTGTAATTTCCTTGAAGACCTTGAATTACCTTGAACGCAGTAATCCAGGTGAGGCAGGTGCGAACACGTGTGATTGAAATCACAGGTAGATCGGCCAGGTAAGTTCAAATCGGACGCTCGCAAATATTTAAACTCCTATAAACGTTCATAATGTAAACATTTATAGGAGCTGGCAACAGTGCTTAGTTACAAGTATAATGCAATAGCATCGATAATGATCAAATTAATAATAATAATAATAAATAATATTAATGTTAATTATATTGAATAATCGTGAATATTAATTAATTCTTCGACTTCAAGAATTATCTGAATAGGACCCCACGCAATGACTGAATGATTGCATAATAAATATTTTAAATATTAAATTAAATCAATTAAACAATACTCTTCGATTGCATCTGATGAAATTCAACGGACCCCCAGCCACGGTAAGGTCACACAAGGTCACCCTAGGTCACTCGAGTGCAAACTGATTAATATTAATTGGCCATTCTATAAATAGGCCTCGGGACAATCATCTAGCACAAAGGAGTTGTTAAATCTTGAAATTTGAAGATATTATATTTATTATATAAATATTTACTATTTATTATTTTATTTTATTTAAATATTTATTATTTTATTTAATTATTTGACAAATTTATTAAATATTTAATTGCTGAAGCTAATGGAATAACAGCTAATAACAACTATAAAGGAACTGGATTGAATTGGATTAAACAACCTCACATACACACACACAAGGACACAACTTACCAAGCTATGATGATGATGACGACGACGACGACAAACCATTAGTAAAGCCGGGACAAGTGCAATCTAAATACTGCCTCATAGTTTGCACCTGACACAACCTCCGTAATGGCGGACCATAACACTTCCTTTGTACATCTGTATTGATGACTGAATGAGTGAGGGAGTGAGTGAGTGAGTGAATGAGTGAATGAGTGCATGAGTGAGTGCCTGAGTGAGTGAAGGAGTGAGTGATTGAGTGCGTGATTGAGTGAATGAGTGATTGGGTGAGTGAGTGAGTGAGTGAATGAGTGAGTGAATGAGTGAGTGAGTGAAAAATTTCAATAATGGATAAACGTAAATGCATTTAGGAAGAAGCACCTTCAATTACGAAGTGCAAACTGATTAATATTCGTGATTGGCTTGACACGATGACGACATGATGATGATGATGACGATGACAACGACGACGACGACGACGATGATGATGATGTCTAGGCAACATGAAAGAGTGCTTACTCATTTCAACAATATAGTAAGCAATAAAATTGAAATAAAAGACAAAAATTACGTTCAACAATTACGGGAAGTGCATGCTTTTACACGACTTCCTGTCGCAAATAGATTTTAATGATATTAAATATCAATTAAAATAAAACATTAATAAAGAAATAGATGTATATATATTTATATTTATTTATTCATTTTAAAAATATGACTCATTCAATTTAAGTTTTCAACATTATAAGAAAACAAACGAATCGTGCTTCCCCGTGTGTGTTGAATATCAACAACAACCAATCAAGTAATCAACGTTTTAAAATGTCGCCTGGCAAAATAGCAAAACGGCAAAAAATCAATTATCATAATAATCTGAATAAATACTATACAATAAATGCAATACAATAAAGCACAGCTCATATACCCCCCAGGGGAGGTTATCCAAGTGCATTGTCTCCAACCAAAGCGACCCACCTGAATCTCGAGTCTTTGGACAAAGAACCAAACAAAGGAAGAGGCCTGACCTGTGACACGAACCAAAGATATCCGATCGAAACCTTCTTTGTCTTTCTTTGATCCTCATCTCAAAAAAAATGTCCCGAGGCTAGTCACGTCCATTCTAATTGCTGTCCACGACATCTGCTGTGACACTAAAGTCGAACCACTGGACAAAAGGACCCTGGGAAGCGCCTGGCAGTCCCAGGCCAATTAAGACTAGTCAACTCTCGACTAGTCGACTATCGGCGGCTACCGACTCTACCCCCAATTAGCGATAGTCACGCTACTCGGCGTTTCAGTCCAAAATGCAGAGCCGGCGACTAGCGAGGCAATCGATGAGAGCCGGTTCCGAGATTGAAAACCTTATTAGCACGAGAAATTCATTCTTCTTCGTCGTCGTCGATGTTTGCCTGTTTGAACAGCTCCCGTATTTGTCAGCTCAATTGAACTTTCGCACGTACGAAGGAGCACGATTCTGCCGTGAGAAAGTCCATTGAAAGGAAGAAGTAGCGGCCGAGCCGACACCGAAGCCGTCAGAAGAAAGGCTATTCTCTAAACCAGCCATTTTCTCTCAGATACCGACCCTCAGAGATAGACTAGCGTATGTCTAGACCCCAATAGACGAACCAATAAGAGGACCGTATCTCGCTCTCGATCTCTGCCATCGGTCTTGCCCTCGATTTCCGGCAAGACCCGAGCACTCGACGAACCGGCGTTGTCGGCGGAAGTTCCGTGGCGTCACTCACTCCCGAGGAAACAAAGAAACTTTCGGCAGGTTCTTTGTCTGTCGTCAAGGAGCCTCAAGATGTCAGAACGGATGAAGAATGGATCTGAGACGCCGTCCCAACAGATCGATCATTGCGTACCCGGTGACTCGTCTATGAGTATGAGCTATTAATATTGTTCAATAATGTTCAACATAATACGATTTAATGTATAATATCATCGTAAATAATATTCAATGCTATTTCGTTTTAATATTTTTAAAATATGATTGTTATCATTAATTATTATTATTATTATTATTATTATTATTATTATTATTATTATTATTATTATTATTATTTATGATGTTTTCTTCATTAATACTCATTTGCCAACCGATTATGCAAATATACCAATAAATAGTAGTAATATTATTCAATTCATTTGCATAATAATCCAAAATCAAACAAAATTAGAAATACCTTCGGCTCTCAAAGCAACAAAATTAATCCGAAAAACTGTTAGTATCCTAGGCCCTAGGATAGAGTGGCCATGGGGACTTTTCCCCCCAAAAAATCTCCTGAATTAAGCACTCAGGTAGGCGAAGAAACTGAGTCAAATCCGTGAGAAAACTCGTTTTTAAACAAGAGAGCCAAGAATGAGGGTAATAACCACAAAGACGAGCGAGCGTACAACCAACCAACCAATCAATGAGACACAATGGCACTGAGACAATGATCATGAAGACGGCAAAAACATTCCAACGATATCAACAAAGGTTGCAATCAAATTGTTGCAAATACCAAAAGATACCTATCTTACAATGCAAACAGTATCTAATAGCGACTAACAATTAAACACAAACACGACGCCAGCAGCAACAGCAACAACAGCGACCACAGCAACGACACCAGAGACGGCTGCAAGACGAACAACGACATTCGAATCGCTCCCGCTCTTTTCAACTGCCACAACGAACAGGTGCCTTCCAGAGAGCTGAAGGTACTTAGAGAGATGTTGATAAGAGAGAGAGAGGCAGGATAGATAGGGAATGTAGGGAGAGATATGGAGAGACAGAAAGAGATAAAGGTGATTGTGGAGACTCAGGTGAGTAATCAGAGACACTCAAACATGTTCGATTGACTATTATTATTAGTATCATAATTACTAATAATTCTCGTATTTTTAATGTTAATTAGTAATGCCTGTATTACTGCTTAAGTATGCGATGGTTATAACATGATAATGCAATATTGATAGTCTGATAGTGTAATCTGGTGAGGTGGCTATAAATATGGTCGAATCGATTATTAAAATTACTATTATTATAATTTAACGCATTTGTGCAACTAATTCTTATAATGTACAACCCTGACGTATACATTAACTTTCATATATTCACAAAAAATGTTAAAAAAGTTAAAAAAAACTACTTACGAGCCTTGTTTGCTGACGTAATCGATACAAATCTACAATTGCGATCTCAGCTCACAATTATAACAGAAAGAAGTAGTGACCAAAAAACCAAAGATGGCTGCCAAGGCAATCCTGGGAAAGTACACTTAAGTCTTTATAGAGAGAGTCCCAATCAATGGTTCTTCTGTTTAATTGGCCCGATCTCATGATAGGCCCCATTTATAAATTGAGTTCATTCATTACCTTCTTTATAAAAATTATTTTTTTATATCGCACGTCAAAAGCTTGGTTTAAGGCAGTGTCAAGCCTTTTCATGCTTGCGTCATGTAATAGTAACCACTAGTTAAACCAAGATTTAGTGGGGAAAATTGGGCTAGGGCCAACTCCCCATTAAAGTATCCTAGATCCGTTACTGGTGGTAACAGTAGTAATGTCGTGCCGACAACACTAACGACCAAACTTAACACGGTCCACGGTTTCAAATACAAATAAAAATACTGACGTGACAAAATAATTTCAGAAGGTTACAAAAATTTATGCTAATCTGAAAATGCAAGTCGATTAAAAAATCATTTTCAGCTCATATCAGAATCAGTCACACAAGCGGTGAATCACGTCTCAGACGAATTGTGAAGTACTAACTGCCTGATTCATGATTAGCAAGCGTATTCTTGGAACCATTAAAGAGTTCAACCAGTAAACATCAAAACTTATCATTCTGTCTGCCAGCAATTAAAATATTACAAAAACAAAATTGAAGTAGCAAATACTCACTCCTCACCGCCAAAAGTGATGTATCATCGAAGCGAACTCAAAGCAAAGTACAAACTTCCTACCTTAAAGCACAGGTAATCCCTGATCAAGTTGGAAAGCCTTGAAGGGCCAACGGGACAAACACTGGGAATTTATAGAGTCCAGGACAATGGCATAGCAATAATCAGTCGGCTCTAGGAGTGTTTGAGCTGAGAGATTTCGTAAGGATTGCATGTGGCACGCACCCTCAGAAAAGAGTACATGGGAACAAAAGAGGAGCCCATTTAAGAGCCCCATTGTTCGTAAGCAACCCTCTCAAAGTTATCTCACGATTGAGCGTTGAAAGAATTTATTTCCTAACATTAACCAGTAGAATTGAGGCCGCTTCTAAGGATCTATGGTTTTTTTTTTTCCAAAAAGAAGCCTTGGACGATAAATTAATGGCAAATGATAGAGTCCTTGGAGTTTTTGAAGAGAGAATTATGGATTTTGAGTCTCAACAGAGCGGAATGCTAACGTATGTATTGACGTCACTTTATTAAATTTTATATTTTCAAAGCATAAACGGTATAAAATATTGTTCATAATTTTAATTTGGCCATAAATTCCAATTAATATTGCAATCATATTGCAAACATATTATTAGCGTGTAAATTAATGTTCAAAATATTTTCTTAACCAACAAATACTCACTTTACAAAATAAGACCCAAAACTTAATATAAATAAAATCCGTAAAACTTTGTTTAACTTCCTAATTCAAAATCTTAAAAATTACTCAATCCGCCATTTGCAAGCAGACGGCTATTGAATTCAAAATATCCGGTCTCGACAGATGTCGTTATTTACCGAAGCGGTTTCTTCGACAGGGTCCCAATGAATCCTCGTTGAAAGGCCAGGCTTTGGTTGGCAACTCAGGTGAGATTTGGCGGAAATTGAGTCGTCTATAGCTTCAATTTAATTTTGAATTTCATTCATTACAGCAGACGTCCAGGTTTATGTCACCGTTTATGTTGTTATGAAAGTCGTGCCATTGTATCGCTAGATTTGCTCACAATTTTTGCTCTTTATTGGCACTTTGATTCCCAGACAAACTCGAGCTTAGCATGTAGGCTTTTGAGAATGAATAAATTATGTTTTCATATTTTTTTTTGTTAGATTCGTTGAAAGGTTATAGGGCGTTGCGCCACTAAGATTTAGTATCTTGAAATTAAATGAAATCTTTGTAGCATAAACGAAAGCTCACGAGTGCACTCAAGTCAAGGAGAATTATTAAAGCATAATTTAGATCTATTGTGTCGTTATACATAAAAATGAATCATTCACTGAGTCACATTTGAGAAGATTTTAGATATCACCCCCCATTGAATTTATAAGAAAACAGAATCATGTTTTCAATGATTAATTAATATGTGCTTAATTCACATAAAATACTGCAAACTAAACTGTTGAACTAATCACAAATTGTTTTTTAGGATTACAAAAAAATGACAAAATCTCTGTTTGCCGAGCAATCTTTCAGCACAAAGTCTACAAAGGAGAATAGGAGACCAGAACTTTGGGACAAAACGCTTTGGTCTGATCCCACATTGAAGACATTGGTACTAATTAAGGTGTCAGGATTCTGTCACTTGGCATTCACAAAACTGAAGGAAGGATTAGTTATCCAGCTGTTAATGCCAATGCAGTCTCTTCTTACGTTCTTTATATTCTAACAAAAGGGCTTCTATTTGAATCAAATGACTATCATTTATATTATTTTAATAAGAAAGTGGTAATAATAATTGTTATGTCATAATTTGTCGTTGATGACATGACCTTATTTTTAGGTGACCTCCAATGCTTATGTAATGAAGGTCGTCCATTGCGCAACAGACCACAAGAAGACTATGCTAAATTGTTGCCTGTGAATCCGGTACATTTTGTTTTATCATGGCATAATTTCAAACATAAAATTTTAA
The DNA here is from genome assembly GCA_034509925.1 of Hirudinaria manillensis. Taxonomy (NCBI): domain Eukaryota; kingdom Metazoa; phylum Annelida; class Clitellata; order Hirudinida; family Hirudinidae; genus Hirudinaria; species Hirudinaria manillensis. The sequence goes on along the minus strand of CM067530.1, from coordinate 3,187,507 downwards.
AATGGTGTTTTTTCACCAGCAAAGATTTTATTTATTTTGGAATGAACTTAATTTGCTCGTGTCGTGACGGCAAATCAAGAGTTGTTAGTTACATTTATTGGTGACATATTACAACAACAACATTGTTACATACTTCTGCTTATGCAGGTCCAAAATGTTTGGGCATTGTCAGGTCCTACCTGAGCGTAAAGGCCCGGTGTTCGTATCCCAGGCGTTCCTAAGGAATGTGTTTGTACGATGCATACTCACGCACAGCAACAACAACAACAACAATCGTGGTAACAATAGCTAAGATGGCTTCTCACGGTGTCATTAAAACATCTAGAACATGGTTATGCCTACAGTAATGCTAATAATAATAATAATAGTATTACGATACATAATGTTATTATTTATTATCATTGTTATTATGTTGTTATTATTATATATATGTCATATATTATTGTTATTATTACGGAGAGATCTATTGTTGATGAAATGCGAGCCAATATCGTTTTTATCTTATCAAATAGTTGCCTTGCTAACCTTTGACCGTTTCCATTAGCAACGCCAGACGCCATTTGGTTTCACCAACAAGAAATAATGTTCTGAGGAGTTATTGGAGCTCGTAAACGATAAGCTCGAGCTTACGATAAGTTGAATAGGTTTGTAAGTCACGTTATTATTATTATTATTACTATTATTATTATTAATATTATTATTATTATTATTATTATTATTATTATTATTATTATTATTATTAATTATAATAATTATTATTATTATTATTATTATTATTATTATTATTATTATTATTATTATTATTATTATTATTATTATTATTATTATTATTATTATTATTATTATTATTATTATTATTATTATTATTATTATTATTATTATTATTATTATTATTATTATTATTATTATTATTTATTATTATTATTATTATTATTATTTATTATTATTATTATTATTATTATTATTATTATTATTATTATTATTATTATTATTATTATTATTATTATTATTACTATTATTATATTATTATTATTATTATTATTATTATTATTATTATTATTATTATTATTATTATTATTATTATTATTATTATTATTATTATTATTATTATTATTATTATTATTATTATTATTATTATTATTATTATTATTATTATTATTATTATTATTATTATTATTATTATTATTATTATTATTATTATATTATTATTATTATTATTATTATTATTATTATTATTATTATTATTATTATTATTATTATTATTATTATTATTATTATTATTATTATTATTATTATTATTATTATTATTATTATTATTATTATTATTATTATTATTATTATTATTATTATTATTATTATTATTATTATTATTATTATTATTATTATTATTATTATTATTATTATTATTATTATTTTATTATTATTATTATTATTATTATTATTATTATTATTATTATTATTATTATTATTATTATTATTATTATTATTATTATTATTATTATTATTATTATTATTATTATTATTATTTATTATTATTATTATTATTATTATTATTATTATTATTATTATTATTATTATTATTATTATTATTATTATTATTATTATTATTATTATTATTATTATTATTATTATTATTATTGTTATTATTATTAATATTATTATTATTATTATTATTATTATTATTATTATTATTATTATTATTATTATTATTATTATTATTATTATTATTATTATTATTATTATTATTATTATTATTATTATTATTATTATTATTATTATTATTATTATTATTATTATTATTATTATTATTATTATTATTATTATTATTATTATTATTATTATTATTATTATTATTATTATTATTATTATTATTATTATTATTATTATTATATTATTATTATTATTATTATTATTATTATTATTATTATTATTATTATTATTATTATTGTTATTATTATTATTATTATTATTATTATTATTATTCTTATTATTATTATTATTATTATTATTATTATTATTATTATTATTATTATTATTATTATTATTATTATTATTGTTAGTATTATTATCATTATTATTATTATTATATTATTATTATTATTATTATTATTATTATTATTATTATTATTATTATTATTATATTATTATTATTATTATTATTATTATTATTATTATTATTATTATTATTATTATTATTATTATTATTATTATTATTATTATTATTATTATTATTATTATTATTATTATTATTATTATTATTATTATTATTATTATTATTATTATTATTATTATTATTATTATTATTATTATTATTATTATTATTATTATTATTATTATTATTATTATTATTATTATTATTATTATTATATTATTATTATTATTATTATTATTATTATTATTATTATTATTATTATTATTATTATTATTATTATTATTATTATTATTATTATTATTATTATTATTATTATTATTATTATTATTATTATTATTATTATTATTATTATATTATTATTATTATTATTATTATTATTACTAAATTATTATTATTATTATTACTAAATATTTACTATTATTGTTATTATTATATTATTATTACTATATTATTATTATTATTACTATTATTATTATTATTATTATTATTATTATTATTATTATTATTATTATTATTATTATTATTATTATTATTATTACTATTATTATTATTAATATTATTATTAAAATTAATGTCGTTATTGAAACCAATTATTTTAATCTCTCCATTACTATTCAAGAAATTCTGCCTAAGAGTAAATGGCTCTTATTGGATCCAGACTTCAATCGGGTAGGGAATTCAAATTGACCCCTCACTTCCAATTATTATTATCTCTCTCAGCATCTTCTCTTACCATACTTCTCCTCATCTCTCTACATCTGCAGAGGTAACTTTTTCCAGGAAGTCTATATCTATGAGCGATGGAATTCATTTGTCGATTAGATACACCCTTCCATTTTCTCCCATGAAATTTGAGGTCAGGTTCATTTGATCGGCCTTCTGGTCTCTTTGAGATGTCGTCATGGTGACGCAAATGTTACACGTCTGTGATCCCGGAATGGATGGTTTTACTGCGATCTGAGCGGATGGCACGGATGACCTGGCACGACTCACCTGTGAGCTGATTGAACAGGTAGCTTTGATGGGGACCGAGTGTGTTTGTAGTGGGGGTTCTCTGTGTGAGGGTACCTTTTGAAGTGTGTCCTTGCATTGTGACGATGACTAGACTAGGTCTTGAACCCGCTGGTTCAGGTTGTGTTTGGCAGCCTTTTTTTCAAAGCTCCTGCGTAAACACGCTCATTATTGATGTGGCAATATTTGTTTGCCTTCAGGTTATTCGTGTTAGCAACTTGTTTGGCATAGGAGCATGGTGAATGGGTTTAAAGTAATATTTAAATTTGAATTTACGATGTTTACAAATGCTTAAATAGCGTTAAATCGATCTTTTTAAATCCGTTGGCAAACGCAAAGCCGGTTTATTGTCCGTTGGTGAAGGACGCGACTTTGAACTGAGTCCGAAATCGGCTTTGTGTCATCAAAGCCAAGGAAGGCCTTTGTTGGCTTCTCAGTCACTCGGTGCCAAAATTCCGATTGTTTGCGCCGGTTGGCGTTTTCATTCCTATGAACAAAGCAAAGTCGACTTTGTTCAAAGCACTGTCCAAAGCTTTTGGAAGCCAGCTGAAGTCTCTTTGTTGAAGAAGTAGAAGCTTGGAATTCGATGGTAATGAACTGGCCGGAGAATAAAATTTGTATTAACATGTGTTAGATGTTAAATAATATTTAAGTTTACGAGTGCTAAGGGGGTCATTACTGACACCATTCACGGGCACCTCGGGTTATGCAACGATGCTAATTTCAGCTCCGTGTCAGACCCAAAAGATTCTGTCTAAATTATTTTTAAGAAGGAGTTTAAGTTTAGAATAATTACAAGTTTAACGATCAAAAATTATAGGGAAGATGAGCAAGAAGTACTCTTTTTAGTCCAATGGGCCGAGGAGGGCATTTGTCTCACTGTTAGAAACTGGTGTCAAATTAACGTGTAATTATGTATTTGATCCTAACAGAATGTCCCAGCACGGGAATGACAAGTTGCGAAGGATTTACGGCCGATTAGACGTGTTTATTTCCTTTTTGTTGTGCTGCATTTTCTGCTGTCACTCGCTTTGATATCTTATGTTATTAGGTGGTCGAATTTTAAGATAAGTATCGATACAAATTGTGTGTGTGTGTGGCAGCTTTTGCTGCGATGGCCGGAGCTTTGAGTGGGTAGGGAAGTTGAGGGGTGAAGATTGTTTCCCTGGGTGGGGTCGGCGATTGGAATGGTTTACAGATCGCTATTAATGTTGTTGCTGTTATTATTGTTATTGTTGTCATTGTTATGATTATGAATATTATTATGAATAATATTATTATTAACTTAGTCATTCACGGGATGAAGTGGTAATTGATTTGAGCCGTCGACATGCTTAAACTCGTGAATTTGAATCTTTGTGACTTGGCGCTCCAAATACGGATGAATGTACTTTTTGCATAATGGCTTGAGACGTGAAAAAGCATGAAAACGTCGTCAGATTAGTACAATTAAGTATCAATCAAATGATATAAATTCATTTTAAACAAAAAAAAAGGCAAGTTTATCCTAATAAGTGCAAATAATTGTCAAAACTGCTAAAAAAGAATTGACGTGGTTATGCGAGAAATTTCAGTGCAACGAAGTGATTTCCATAAAAAAAATTTAATTTGAATTTAATTATATTTTATTGTCCGAAAGGCTTTAATTATTCAGAAACTTTCGGGTGCAAGTTTTAAAAACTTGCATGACCAAACGCTCATCTTTACGCCCGAAAAATGACGATGACAACGACGAAGATGATGGGATACAGTATACTGATAAACATAGATTGGATATCTTCCAGAAATGTTTTTGGCTGGACAGGCCTAATAGATTTTATTGGCCTGACGACACTTTTTTTTCACTCCAATAGGAGTGCTTATTCATTCTCCTGCACTCCGACGTCAGATGCAAATTTAAGCGTAGTTAAAATTATTGCACAGAAATAAGCAAAATCCACTTGGAAGAATATTTCTTGAATTTAGCTTTAGAATTATTACGTCTCTCATGCCTTGAAGATGCCTTGTCTTTGGTTTTAAACGTTCGAGACTTCCATGTATGTATTAAAATTCGTATTTATCATAATTGGCGAAGATCCAGTTTTTAAGTTAAATTTGATTAATTTCTTATAAAGAGGGTGATACCCTCGACCGCTGGTCCAGACCCCACCTCCACTAACTCCAGCCCCGTTCGAGGTATTTATTTATTTATTATTACCAGCATGGCCATAGTAACGTTGGTGTTATGTGCCTTATTTCATGCCAGCAAAACCCTAAATTCTGTCTCTGAAGTCTGATGGGTCCATCGATGTTGACCGGTTTACTTAATAATTTTTTAATCGCTAGGTGGCACCTCTGAGAGTATTTAATCTGGATCGCCATTTTACGTGAGAGTTGTTTTGTGGAGGCACTCTTTGTATCGATTACGTTTATAAATACAAATACAAATATAAATATAAAAATAAATATAAATATATAAGTGTATAGTAATATAAGTTGTAGATATAAATATATGTAGTCATTTAAACCATAACTATGTATGCAAATACGAATATACAAATCATTTAAATAAGCACGAATCATTCTGGGATCAAAACTCGGTTCTTTGGAAAGAGAAGTGTCTAGAGTTAGCGAAGGTGGTGGTGGTAGGTAAACAAAATTAATTAAAATCCGTAAGTAAACAATATTTAATGAAAAAAAAACAAGAGAACATGAAAAACTGAAGCAAGAAGTCTAACAAAAACATCGGCCGCACTACAGCCGACACATACAAAACAATTGGAGAGATTATAACCATTGTGTAACTGTTATTGTGCGCGTGTTGTTCTCACTTCGACCAGAATTGGTCGTGCTTCTGCAAGATTTGAAATCACTCGACCGTGAAAGGGCTCAAGCGAGACGCCCATACCCATTGAGGAAGCGACGCTGTAATATTGTATACTAATAGGACTAGTCCGCTCTACGTTCCGCCCATCTCTATTTACTTGTTAAGGATTAATTTTATACAATCGCTTCGGAACAATATTCTAGCAGTTTCGAGTTATCCACAATTTTGTTGACGAATTAGTTTTGTAAGTTCGGCTAGCTGTAATAATAAGCGAACCAAGAGTTTATAATTTTTAAGTGGCTTTTCAAAGAAGAATTTCGAGTTTCTTGTCCTTTTCAGAATGGGTGAGTTGGATGGCTTTTGTAGGTCCAACCGGAATGATTTTCTATAATTGTTCAAAATTAATATTTCAAAATTATCGGATGCCGTCATAAACAAATTTATTTATAGATACATATACATATTACTTGTAATAAACAGAAATTATATTTTATTTATATTTTTAGACATTGTAACAATCTTCATACTATGAAATAACTAAATAAATCGCTTATCAGTACAAATGCTTATCATTCCATACCCTATTCTCCGTCCCAAGCCTCTGGAAGCCTAGTAATCGGGGGGCTACCACCCACCCAGGGTGCTTTGGCAGTACCCTATCAACAGACTTCTGCCCTCCAGCCAATGGTGATGCAAGCCCAGCCTCAGCCAATGGTGATGCAAGCCCAGCCTCAGCCAATGTTAATGCCAGCCCAGCCTCAACCAATGACATTACAAGGTATCGTACAACAGGCCCAAGTGCAACAGGTTCCCGTAATACCAGCCACAGTTTCAGGGGGTGTCATTCAGCCAGTGGTCAACTCATCAAGTCTTCAACCCGTCGTTCCGGCCACCCAGATGACGGTGCAGCCGGCTCCGGTTCAACCCATCGTCATCAACACGGCTGCCCTCCAACCTCCCCAAATGTACCCACAACCGTAAGCATGTCTATTGCTAGATTCTTTAAAACGGACAGATAATAAAGTAATTTATTATACTAAAATAAAGTTTGTTTTAAAAATATTTTCCGGTGAATTTCTTCCAATTGCGACCTTGAATTCGTCTCATTGTTCGTAGGATCATGGATCCATATGGAGGCTACGGGTATCCTGATCCGTACCAAGATTACTATCAGGACTACCCTCCGTGAGTAGTGCATTTCCTTAATTATTCGCAACGAATGGCTAATTACTAATCTCTGACGACGACGACAGCAACAACAACAATAAAATCGAAGGATAATAATTAACATAATATTACTGGAATCATAATCATAATAATACCAAACGAGCTGATTATTTATTCAGATACGACGATGGCGGTTACGATTACGGATACGATGACAACGGATACGCAGACGACTACGATGATTACGATTACGGGGACGAAGGGTACGACTACATGCCCCAGCTTCCTCAGCCCCAACCTCCTCAGCCTCAACCCATCGTCATCACCAACAACAATGACAACAGCGGGTAGCAATTACGTCTGGAACAACTATGAACTCTTTACCGCAATTTTTAATTCAATTATCTGAATAATTAATCAGTGAATATCAATTATTTGACAATCAACCTGTTTAATAACTAGCTATTTATAATTTTTTTGGTAATAAATTATAATTCCAATTTACTTTCCAAAAAGTAGGGGTTTTGCAGGCGGAAGCAGAGGAGGTCCGATCATAGTAAAGATGAACCACAGCAAGAAAAAGTAGGTCAACTCGGTACTCCTACCCGGTCTCCTATTGGCTGCTCAATAATTAATTACAACCAATCAGGTCGTCGCGACCCCGACCAAGACCACGACCCCAAGCGCCACCGGCCAATGATAGTCAGCCAACCTATACCATCATCAAGAAGGTAGTCAGGGAGAAAGTTGGAAAGAGTAGAAGAAGGTGAACACATGATTCTGAGATTAAATAGCCTCGTATCATCATCGTCGTCTTCGTCATCATCATCGTCATCAGATACATTGTTGCTGTTTATTGAACAATGGCACTTGACAATAATGAACTCATTATAATAACCACTTATAATATTATAATAACCAATCAAATGAAACTAATTAATATTTAAATTCATAGCAAGAAAGATAGTGACAGTGACAGTGACGATGACAAAGGTGGATTGTCATCTGCAGACCTGAAAATATTGAGGAAACTCAAGCTTTGAACGAGAGAAGGAAAGACTCGAATTCAGGATGACAGAAGCACTTATTTTAAATTCATTCTTTCATTTAAACTATCGATAACTCACCTCGTGAATAATTAGTTTCCGCTCTTGAAACACGCACAACACAATGATTGCTAGACTCGATCGCATGATTGAAACATGGCGACCATTACTTGAATGTGGGATATTCCTGGTCCAAATCCACCATTTTTAAATCATCCTTAAATCTCTGAAATCCACAAACTTATTAAAGCATAATTCCCCCCTTTTCCAGCTAACAGTTTGTAATGGATTTTTACTCAGAACTAATACAGCTTCCTGAAAATCAGGTTTGATTTTTGAGTCGATATGTTATGGGCTGAAAAGGTACTCACATATTGCACTACATGAAGCATCAATTATTAATATTACTATTATTATTACATCAGATAATAACATTATAACTATTTGCCAATCATAATCTGATCATTATAAAGACTATTATCAAATGTTATTATTACACCAGTTAATAACGTTCTTATAAATATTTGTCACTATCATAATCTGATTTCAGTAAAATAAAGTTTATAAAATTATTTAATCAGCTTTATATGGTATCGTCTTCAAGGAGCATTCTCGTGCTCTCGGTCAATTCTAACCACGACGTCTCCGGCATTTCAAAAATGTTGACAAGAATCATTGATTCTCTTCTCGCTCGTTTAATAAACACGCACATAAATGTTGATTTAAATCCGTATCAAACGCAAACCAATGTAATTACTCCATCTGGTTAACGATTAATACTGATCAATAAATCCGTCCATTGGCAGCATACGATATGAAACTTAGTTGGCCTGGATTAATAGGAAAACTTGAGAAGATCTTGAACGACAAATGACAAGACAACGTCAACAACATCTCAAACAACAACAACAACAATAAATTTTCATGAACTTCATCAACAACTAGTTCAATTGAGCAACCACGTCAAGAATCGCACAAGACTCAAAAAACAACAACAACAACGATGATGATGATAACAACAACAAGACAAGTCATCACCAGGAATTGAATGCACGACGGTCGAGCGAACGGTCGACGGAAACACCCCCCGACTCATTCGGACTTCGACTCGACGTCCTTGAGATCGAAGATGACGACAAAGTCATCCGAGTAGGAGCCCAGGTAGAATCGACCTTCCTCGTCCTCCGCGACGTGACTGACCCGATTCGCGACCTCGTTTCCCTCGTCCATGTGGGTCCTCAGGATGTGTCCCTCGTGACTGATCTCCAAAAGCATGGCTCCGGGCTTCAAGAAGCCGACGAGCTTCATCATGGGCAGCTGGGGATTATCGATTGATATAGATTATCAAAATGAAGATAAACTTGTAATGAATGACTTAAGAAGCAGATGTGCTAGAAGTATGATCAAAGAAATTAATAAATATTCTCAACCACTATCATACCATACCACCCTCCTCCTCCTCTTCACCGTCGTTATCATCATCATCATAACCATCACCATCACCACCGTTCAAACCTCCATGAGGAACCTCCTGATCCAGGTCCTTCCCTGCAGAGCATCCACTATGTTGAAGAACTTTCCGGAATGCCTCAGGTGACTGCAGGCCACCCATACGGAACCCGTCCTGCGGTCGCCGTGGAGATTGTCGGGGAGGCAGGGCAGGTTGTTGATGAAGGTTTCGGTGATGCCTGCTTTGATGCCTTTGAGGTGGTGCCTGGTAATGGAGGAGTTGCATGAGAGTGTCAAGTGTTGTGATTAGATGGGGTGTTTGGTTTGATTTTATTGTGATGGCTCATTCATTCGTTTATCCATTCCTCCATCCATCCATCCATCCAACCAACAGTTGTGACTATACTCTCTTCAGCTTACTCTTTCATTTGTCCATTCACTCACTCATCCAAATCCATCCATCCACCCATCCACCTTTTCTTAATCATTTCTCCCATCATCAGCACAAACATACTCATCGCCAAACAACTCCTCCTAAGAACAATTGACCGACTTGATGATCCTGGCCCTGCTCGTCTCAGAAACGAGGATGTAATCCTGGAACTCCGACAGCAGGACTCCATTCGGGAAGTTGAGACCCTGAAGGACGACCTCCGTCTCTCCTTTGATTGGATCAAATTTCAGGAGTCTAAATAAATAATTAATTAATTAATAATTAATCAGGCAGACTCCGCCCTCCGCAAAAAGAATAACAGTCGTCCGATGCGCATCGACGCAAAATCGCACCTTCCCATCGGGGCACCTTGCAAGATGTCCGCCATGTGGTTGTTGCGTCTGTGTTTCTTGGAGGTGTCCGTGAAGTAGATATCGCCGTCCTTGGTGATCTCGAGGTCGTTCAGGAAGTTCAAGCCCTCGCCTTTGACCTTTGTGGAGGAGGGTAGGAGTTCTTGAACTTCACCTGAAAGCATTGAAATTGAATATTTTATTTTCAGAAGAAATCATTTCGTTACTATTATTAACAAAACATTAACAATGACTGTTGCTATTATTATTGTCATCACGATCATCATCAACAACAATGATTGTTCATCATTATTATTATTCATAACCACATTTCAACCAATACAATTCTTTGTGATACAAATAAATAATTGCTCTTAATTACCACAATAAAATATGTTGAGAGTATTATTTATTAATAATATTATTATTAATACCTTTTGTTATTATTATTATCATTATTATTATTATTATTATTATTATTATTATTATTATTATTATTATTAGTGTAATCGGCCTCACCTGAAGTGACGTCCACCTTGAAGATGCCCAGGTAGGCATCGCAGACGACGAGGTAACCATCCGAGTCGAACTCCATGCCCAGGGGTCGACCGCAGGCGGGTTCGTGTTCCGGACCACCTGCGGATGACAGGTAGTTGTTTACATAGGTTGTTTGAGGAGATGACGTTTTTGTTTTTGTTTTCAAACCGTCGAGGGACTCGACACGAGAGAACTTGTCGACATCCTCCTCGACTTATCAGACTTTGAACTTATTAAACACCAACAAAGTCAAGTCTCTCCATGTCGCAATAATTAAAATAAATAATAATAATAATAGTAATAATAAATAAATAATTAATCAGTTGCCATCATCGTCGTCATGGTGATCACCGCTGCGACCATCGTCATCTTCATCATCCTCCGAGCAATCATACCGCAGGGTTCCTTTCCGAGCCTTGCAACCACCCTGACTCTTCCGTTCTTTGAGACTTCGACTATCTTTCCGTCAGAAGTTCCAGTGTAAAGGAAGCCTTTCGATTAGGAAGAGAAGAATGATGATGATGATGATGATGATTATGATGGTGGTATTGATGATGATGATGATGACTATGATGGTGGTATTGATAATGATGATTATGAAAATAGCTTCAGTATGCATCAGACCAGCCAACACTAAAATATCGACAATAATCAACAGCCGAGACGATTGAATGCGTGAGCACGTCAAATAAATCAACCGTGATGATGATGATGGTGATGATGACGACGACGACGATGATGAGAACGACATCTGCTTCATCTGCACAGCCACAAACAAACAAACCGTGTCGAAAAACGAGGCACTCCGGTCCTCGGACGAGACCCTCGAGAATCCTCTTCCCCTTCGTGAGGTCGTCGTTCCAGGCCAAAACCCCCTCCAACTTTGGGGGACTGGGGAGTCTGAATGGGGAGAAAGAAGCGAGGAATTTGATGGTTTGAAACTTTGGTGAATGAGTGTAAAAGAGGTTTGACCAAGTTTGGCTTTCAATTGTTTAAATTTCATGCTCTATGCATTGTAGCAGGAGCAGAGGTACAAGTCCGACAGAGCAATATGTGTTTTAAATGTGCGGCTATTTTAAACAGATGCTGCAGGTTTATTATCAGCAACATAAGTTAACTCAAAATATACAATTTTATTTTTTAGGAAAGAGAATGAAACAAAATATGAGCAGAATAACATTCAAAATCTGCCTACTAACTCGTATGGTACTGGATAAAATTCATAAGGTGTGTTGAGAAAGTAGGCAACCAAGGGAATTAGGACAGCTGAGCACACCAAAGACCCAATCAGGCAAATTCTGAAAACATAAATAATTATCTTCTTAATCATTTCACAGTAAAAGGTGAGAAGAAAATATTACTTTCATTTCATTTTAGGGAATCAATACACAATAGTGGTTTACTTTGTGCAACTGGCTGCCTTCTTAGTAGGACCTCTTGCTTCTGACACAGGAGGGCTGGTTCTTTCTACCAAAGGTGTATCCTGTGAATGGTCATCTGCATCACTTACAACTTCTTTTCGTTGTCTCAGAGTGGAATCCATCCTGGCTTTACCGCTTTTAATGCAAAATGTACTAATACAAGTTGTACAATCGAATCCAGTCACCTGGAACTATCATTGAACTTTACTAAGTACCACCATTTTTAGAGTTCAATTTGGTATAAGTAAATACCAAATCAGTGTTTTGAAAGAATTTCATTAAAACGTTAAACTGTTTTAAATGAAGCAAAATAACAAATCAACTCGCTTCAAATGCAGTCAGCTAGAAATAAAAATAAACTCGCAAATCCCTTTAACGTTTGTTGTTTAACTTAAAAATGAGTTAGTTATGAAATGACGAAGCCTCTAAAAATATATTTAAAAGGTCCACGAACCGGCAAACTGGAAACTTTCTAAAATTTGACCCGACACGAATTTGCTACAGATGAAGAAAAGTGAGTCGTTACCATTTTACAAATGCATAATTTCAAACTTTTATAGTATCTTTACGTCCGATTTAAGCCATCAAATTGAAAAATGCTTATCATTTTAAAAATTAATCATTAGCGTTAATGTGTTATATGCTTATTGTGCTCGTTTTCCCATTATATTATCTAAAATTATAATGTCGAAAATATAAGACCATGTACGCTGTTAATTCTGAATGTTATTGTACAGGTTATTGGCTACAATAAATCAATTTTTCTTCCAAAGTTTTGTAAGTAAATCGATCCCTAAATTTCTCAGATTTCCTCAGATTACTTTGTCCATTTGAAAATTTCCTTATTTAAAAAAACCTAAACCTAAGTCACATTTTTTTAAATCTTGCAAATAAGAATTCCCAAAAGAATGGATTACAGTCCAAATAAAATAAAGCATGTCCCAAGCTACAGTCGATTCTTCATTGGTTCTTTCCAGCCACCGATAGCAGCTGACATTGGATCAGTGGCGCACCGTGCAGCTCCAGTTAGCAGACAGTCCCACATCATTGCTGTTTTGCAATTGGAACAGCAAGACTCAATTCGTGGTTTAGTAAAATTCTACCCAAGACTTGATTCGATTTGGTTCGAGGACTCTACGAATAATTTATATAATTAGATAATAAATTATTCTTATGCTTGCCAGTTAACAATAGATAATATTGGTTTCTGCCGAATTGGATTACATTAAAAATCATTGTGGTCGTTCGAACAGACGTTAAGTTACGATTTCTACATTATAATGGATTAAATTTGACCATGAGATATTAAAATTAGTTGAATATAAACATGTCGGTCGAACAAGAAAGTGCATGTCCAGAAGTGACAGACGAAGGTTCAGTCCAATATCTTTTGGCAAACTTTGGCACATTACTTTGCCAGTTGATGAAATGCAAATATCAAATTAAATATTTTTCGGCCCTGCAGCCATCATTTGAATGCCATTTATGACTAAGATTGTTACCTTTTGGTAATGAATTGGTAAAAATCACTAACAAAATTGATATTTTTATTATAATAAACACTGGAATGATTAAAATAAAACAAGTAGGATTGATCGGGACAAAGCGAAATACACTCAACATTAAACAATTCCATCTTAGTTTCTCTTCTAGCGAGCAAAGAAGAAAAAGAAACAGTCGAAGATTCCAGCACAGGCTCCAAATTGTTCCAAGAGCTCGACGAAGAAGGAACGAACGCAGACCCCTCAGATTCAACCCTTGAACTGGGAGAGGTCAAAGGTCAGGATGAGGTGTCTACCCTCTGGGATGACCTAATGAAGGGCACGGATGTCGATTCTTCAACCGCGGATGATCAGGACGACAGCTCGGCTTTTAATTTCGACAACGATTTTGATGCGATCAACGCTTTTCAAACTCCTGTCACAGATGATTTCACTGAGCAGAGCAAAGGTGACAATCCTTTGAATGAGATGAACGTTTTGTTTCTCGATTTTTTTTAAAGATTTTACTTTGATTTAGAAATTTGATTTTCTTTAGAGCGATGAATGGGTTGACGTTTAAAACGTGTCTGTTTCGCATAGGATTATAATTGACATCATTGCAAACCCAGCAATTGTTTTAATTATCTCTTTGCGCCTTAATAATTGCATGAGAGCGATGTGGAATACCTAAACATTCGAATTGACTTAAAGAGGTAGAAACAGCAGACGACACTGGCACCAATGGTGTGGCTAGGGCCAGACCACGACCTTCTGCCTCTGGGACTGCCAAGGCCACCAACCCTTTCAATATCGCCCTGAAGGAAGTCACCTCAAAATGGGAGCAGAACAACGATACCGAAGATGGTGAAACAAGTCCCCTACAAATATCTGGTCAGCAACATAATGTAATTAATTCAATCACAGCCTAGAGGAATACAAAAAATAAGATGATAAATAATGTAATGATTAATGTAATAATTAATTTGATAAGAAAATAATTCTTGAGGAATAATTCTAGAATAATTGCATCTTGGTTCAAATAATATCTTAGAGCTCAAAAGCGTTGAAACTGAAGAATATTTTTACCAATTCCAACAGCTGCCAATCCGTTCGCAACGAACGATTCCAACTTAGACTCTGAAAATGTCTTCAAGGACGACGTTCCAGAAGCCGGTGAAGTCTTCAACCCGTTCGCCACCATCCGCGACGACGAGAACGACGGATTCGACCTTTTCCAGACCATCCACGACGACCTTCCAGCAGACGGAGGTGAAGGTCACGACGAAGATCCGGAAGTTTCCTTTTTCCAGGACAATCCGTTCGGAGAGCCAGCGAGCGAGCAAAACGACGAAAACTTTGCAAATTTCGGAGACGCGCTCCCGAGTGAGGCGGATAAGCCTACGGAATCTTTCGAGGACTCCATGGACGATGACGACCAAGAGGATCTCGAACCCCTGCCACCTTACCACCCGAAGTGGGAGTTCGGTGACGGCTGGAATCTCCTACTACGTCAGCCGTTCAAGAAAAAACTGACGCAGAACCGATTCTGGAAACCGGCCTACGTGAGGATCGTCATGGTCAACGACATTCCGATGATTCGAATCTTTCCTAACGACAAAGACCAGGAATGTCTGTACGAACTGACACTCCAGATTACCAACAACATTTGCGATCTCGGTCTTCAGCAACTGGATCAGTTCGGCAAATGCCACACCGTCAAAATCCAGCAGATCAACTACAAGGAGACGGTAGGAGTTAAGACCGATAGGATAGCTCCTACGATCAGCGATTTGACTAGAGTCAGGGACCTTAAAGGCTTAAAAGATCTCATGCACAAACCAAAGGCAACGATGATACTCGACCACGCTGCCAACTCCCTCGAGGTACTCAAGTTCGGCACCCTGGTTTACGAAGACATCAAGAGTTTCATGCACGCTGTCGAAGACCTCTTGTTCTGGCAAAAGGCGATCAGAGGTAAGTCTGCCACTTACACCAAAGACGAGATAACGGTCGAT
Source organism: Hirudinaria manillensis (assembly GCA_034509925.1). Classification (NCBI taxonomy): domain Eukaryota; kingdom Metazoa; phylum Annelida; class Clitellata; order Hirudinida; family Hirudinidae; genus Hirudinaria; species Hirudinaria manillensis. Next base: position 3,171,639 of record CM067530.1, on the reverse strand, counting down.
GTCCAGGATGAATATTACGCCGAGATCGACAGAGGTGAGTACTGTTCCATTGATTATCAACTTATTGATAAAGTTCGCTTTTAGGCGTATAATAATAGAACCAATAATCATTCTTAATCGCATTTTCTGAATCTGTGTTCATCACGTGAGGTTTTGAGACAAGAATTCCTGTCTGATTTTACAGAAGGACACATCACTCACCACAAAGCCCGTGTCAGATTCTTCTGCCTGGCGTTCCTCTCAGAGTCCCCGATAATTGAGGTCGGTGTCAATGACAAGCGAAGAAGAGGAAAAGAAATAGTCGGCAGACAGGACATCATACCGATCAAGACAGAAGAATGGATAAAAATCGAAGACTACGAGCTCCATAGTACCATAGACAAGGAAGAGTTTGAGAAAAGCAAAGTCCTTAAATTCAATCCTTTAGACGCCTGTCGCTTCGAACTCATGAGGTTCAGAGTCAGGCCCCGCATAAACGTCGAACTGCCGCTTCAAATCCGAGTCCAGACGAGCATAGTGGAACGACACATTGAAGTGAGAGTAGAGGTGATGGTCACTGGGTACTATAGCAACAGTAGAAGGGCCGCCCAAACACCCTGCGAAGACATCCAGATACGATTTCCCATCCCAGAAGACTGGGTTTACATTTTCAGAGTAGAAAAGAGGTTCAAATATGGAGCCGTTCATTCGTCCAAGCGCAAAGCTGGAAAAATCAAAGGCCTGGAACGACTCACTGCCTTCGCTCAAGGTATTTTGCCTCCAAGTCTCATTGAAGTATCTACTGGTCTGGCAAAATATGAACAAGCTTTCCATGCCGTCGTCTGGAGAATAGATCAGTTACCTGAAAGAAATGAAGGTCAGTTTGTTTTTTATTTTTATTGCAGACATTAATAAAGTCTGCAATTATCAAACTAAACGATTACAAATCGAATTAAACAGGAGCCTACAAAACTCATCTCATGGCCATAAATCTCGACTTGGCTCCGCACGACAAGATGCCTGAAGAATTGGACAAGTACGTGTACGTAGAATACTCGATGGCCAACAGTACTGTTTCCAGAGCTCAAGTCAGATCGATCGCCATTCAGTCGGGTGCTGACGAGCCGCCCGATAGGTGGGTGAGACATTTGGCCAAATATGAATACAAAATTGAAATGGAGTTCACCGACAAAGTCAAGCCTCAGTCTGAAGACATTTTGGCACCTTTGAAACCAGCTCAGCCAGCAGAAGAGATCGATTCGAATGCTCCGAAAGCCGCTCCAGAAGACGACAGCGAAAACTCTTCGTCGGATTCCGATTAACGCAACGACTTTCACGATTGTTTGAGCGGCGACGTAAACAACTTTTATTTTCAAATCCGAGAAGCCAGAGCTAAACGTCTGGGATCTCTCGATAATTGGAACTTAATCGGTTGTTCCTTTTAATTAGAAAGTAGCTATAGTTTGTATTCATGTTCTGGTCAGATAATGCCATTTTCGACTTCTCAGTTAAAAACTTATAGCAGTCCCTTAACTTATTAATAATCATAACGACAGCACCTCTACATTAGTGCTAAATACCTCACGTTTTAGATTCACATTTTCTATAAGTTCATATTAAGTAATAACTTGCTTAGTAAAATCCTATTAAATGCTTAAAAACTGAATGTGAAATGAACTTGTCCCAAATTCTTTCAGAAAATGGCAAAGGTATCTGCTGGTTAAGTCTGATTTGCATGTACCTATTTTCATGTAGTTAGTGTGCAAGTATATGTTGTAGGTTGATCATCCGTTGCAAAGTTCTAGCTGGAAACTAAACTTTATGTAAGAAGTGTACTCGACAGCTTTCCTAGCATTTTCCAGGGTCCGGATGCTTTCATTATCTGCCGGATTAACGTTGTCGGTAACGAAGCATCTCGTCATCTTTTGTGCAACATAGTCTCGAGATTCACATCGCATAACACATCGTGTTGCTATTCAAGCCATTTTATCATTCATTGACAAACTGGTCACTAAAGGTTAGGAGTCACTATTATTTGTTTGCAGTTCATGCAGCATGTTTGTTTAGCAATAAATCATTCCTTGCTATAATTCATACTCGAAATTCTTGAGATTCTCCTCTGACCTTCCTAAATAATCATACTTTAAAAAGAGGTAGGATGTCATCGAATTTCTGGTATGCTAAGGTATGCAAAGTTCATCACTTTGAGGAATAAAACGAACGCGATCGATAAGTCAGCAAGATTTGAAGTTTATTTATAACCATGCATTCTTCAAATCCTCAAATTACATTTCACAATAAAATTCAATCAAACCACAAAATCTGGGTTGAAGGGTGTTAATAAATGAACCATGCAATCGAAAGCCATTATAGCTTCACAGGTTCACAACGGTGAGGTTCAAAAGTGATAAAAAGTCTACAATTCCGACAAACATGTGGCGAGCGAATGAGAGAAATGCTTCGAAGAGGTTTGCATCTTGCAAAGAAAACAACAATAAATAACAACAATCCAATTTGCTAGAAATTGTATTATACCAAGACATTTCATAATTTAGTGGAAAAATCGCTCGAAAATTTTTATTTGTCGTCAAAAGGTCGGCGACGCATCATTCCTTGCTCGATCGTGTTTAGTCAAAACAATCTTCATTTAATTTATTCCCTTTGATTGGCATCTTTAGTCTCTATCAAACTATTTTGTACAAAACTATAAATCTCACAGGTGATTGGACATAAGGTATAAGACAACATCATCCATTGAATCAGGCAAGCGATTGCTGGGAAAGGAATGCCTTGATCCTCTGCAGAAGTTCCTTCTTGACTTGGTCAGGAACAAGAGCTAGAAATAGTAAGATCGAGATGTTAAATAGTAGAACATTTCCTCGCTGGATGTTTTTATAAGACATCATTTCACACATATGAACTCAATTTTGGCAAATGGTCGCATACACAATGAGTACAAAATTATTATTGTGATAAGAATTTCTCACCTCTGCCTTTTGGAGTGATCTCTGCCACCAAGTCATCAACTGTTATGTTTTCAAGTCCTTTCTGCTTCACGATTTCTATGACAAACAGAAAAATGAGTTTGGAATTGGTTCAGAATATCTTGGAATGAAACTTTAGCAAACAGGTAGTTTGTATTACAGACAATCTCTTTTCAGATAATAAATAATAATATAAAAGTAGAATTTAACCTTTGCAGTGAAGTTTAAGTTGATCCCTCCAGCCACATTCAACCAGCCTGGTCCTCAGCAATTCTTTCAGTCTGTTAATAAATTAAATCAATCTGACAATCGAAATTGAATTGGAAAAGTGACAAAATAAAACTGTAATTGTGTTATACCTTTCTCTCTCACCAGTCTCAACGAGCTTCTGGTTAATAGTGTTTTTCATTTGAGCATCCCTCGCCTTCTTGTCGATACTTTTAAATTGAAATAAATTTAAATTTGAAGTTGTCATTTATCGAGTAAATTGAAATAGAAATTAAATCTCACTCGTCAGACATTTCAATGAACAACCCAGCCGATTCCTAGTAAATGTCGTGAATTCAAAATACTTGAGGCGAAAACTTGTGAAAAGTAAAAAATGAAATTTGTCAAAGCCAGGCTTAAAAAGAGCTCTCTAATATTTAAATAAAATTTATTGTTTTTATTTGCTTCTAAAATTAGAAAAGTTATTCGCGTTAAAAAAAGATGACTACAACATTAATGTAAGACAATTAAATATTCTCTAGAATCTATTACTAATTAAGTTTAACACATACAATAAAATAGAAACTGGAAGGTTAGATTTTAGAGGCAGAAGTGATGGAACCCATGCAACAAGCAGCTTATTTTGAGAATCCAATTTCAAATTTAGCATAAATGTGAGACAACTCTTTTATTAGATTTTTACCAAAAAAACTTGCTCTGTATATCTAGATTTATATAAAAGCTGCCGGAAATCTGCATGCGAACTCCATTTGGAATTCCTCTACTAATTCGATCAGATTTTAGCTTCTATGTTTTCGTGGAAGCATCCATCTTCTCATTTCGTTCGAACATTTAGCGTGAACTGCATTCACCATGGCAGTCCATTATTTCATTAATGGGCGCTTCCAAAACAAACACAGCATTTTAGCAGCATGGATTAAATTTAATCCACTTTTCCAAAACAAAAACAAAATGTCATAAGCGACATCATCATGGTCTTTCCGCAGTAGCTTCCGTTCGAACGATAAAAGCTTTACTCAAAATCACCCCCTTTTAAAGAAAATTATCATCCTGTTTTCCATTATTCCCTTCCCTCTTTTAACGGCCCATTCCGTTGCCTTGGCAACATCCCCGGAGGGCAATTATTAATTTTGTGAGGAAAGAGAATCCAAACATGCTATGCTGATGCAAACGACTAAGAGTTCATTCTCCCACATTTCTCTAAAATCTCGAAATCAATTTTTAAAAAGTGGTACCAAAAAGGGACCCGGAGTAAGATTAGCAGCAAGAACAATTGAGCCAGCATCTTTATGACGTTTTTATGCCACAGAAAATGATTTGAATTTCACTTTAAGTGGAAGGTAAAAAATCAAAGCATTGACCAAAAGCAAATATTTATAATTTACGTGTTTCTAAAATATTTATCAAAAAGATTTTACAGTTTCCAGATATTAAAAAATAAATAACATTTTAAAGTTAGGACGATGACTTTCTTAATTCTGGGAAAATTCAAAATTCGCTAAAAATTCTTCCAAATATTATGACAATTTTATTTAAGTCACAAAGTCTAAAGCAGCATTTTCTTCTTTTGTATCGAGCGTGCATTTCCATTTTAAATGTTCAATTTCAATTTAATTTCCCGTGAATTCTCCGTTAAGTCTCCATAAATTAATTGAAAACTTATTGGAAATTATGACACGTCATCTTCAACTTCTTCCGTCAGTCAAGTGACTGCTGGAAAAAGGCAGTGATTCTCTGCAAGAGTTCTTTCTTGACTTGGTCCGGAACGAGAGCTGAAAATTTAGATTAAAACACGAATATAAGACGCAGTTAAGTCACAAGAATTCTTATGGCTGGAATTTTAGAGACCACGCTGCACAAGGTTGACTTTGAAGATTCAAAGATAAAGTGCTGTAGGCATTTAAGATGAAATTGGTGAAGTGATAAAGCAGAGGTCTTCCTAATTCTCACCTCTGCCCCTCGGAGTAACCTCTGACACCAAGTCATCAACGGTCCTGTTTTCAAGTACATTCTCTTCTAGAATTTCTGAATTTATTAAAGAATTAATAATGAATTTTAATAATAATAATAATAATAATAATAATAACTTCTGCAATGGAGTTTAATTTGATCTTTCCAGCCACATTCAGCCAGTCTGGCTCTCAACAATTCCTTAATTCTGCAATGAAATCAATTAAAGATCAATCAGATATGAAATTCAATTGGAAAATACGTTGGCCGATTGATTGATTGATATGTCTAAGTGAATGATGAAAGTCTTTGTCAAAAAAATGAAAGTCAAAAATTGCAAGCGCACCTTTCCCTCTCACCAGTTTCAACCAACTTCCTGTTAGCGTCATCCATTTTGGTCTGCCATTCCTCTTCGTTCACGCTTGGAATTAAATTGAAATAAACATTTAAAAAAAAATAATTTGAAATGAAATGGTTAGGAATTTTAATTAAAAAGCTGATTCCTACTCGCTGCACTTCTGCATCAGCGATGAAGCAGAAAATCGTGAATTGTCTGAACTCATGGCAGTTTTGGCCAAAAAAAGTCTTGGGCGATAAAGAAAGATTGTTTACCAAAGTCTACGAAAGTCTACGACAAGAATATTGTCAACTAAGAACTCAGAAGAAGAGGAAAAATATTGTAAAACGTCAATAAATCTTTATTATTTTCATCCGTTTACAAAATTTTAAGAATTTTATCTCGCTTTGAACGAAATGACATTGTGACCAAAGACCACTAGGGGCTCCAAATTTTAGGCCAATACACAGGACCTTCCTAAGTTAAATAAAGCTTCTTTTTTTTTTATATTTTAAAGGATTCACCGTTAACAACGGTGAAATGTTACAACTTGTATTTTGCGTTGTATATTATAATCATAATCGTCGGCATCGATGTCGTCGTCGTCATCCTTGGGCCTGACGACCCGACCCGTTACCATGACGACCAGAGGGCAATTATTAACTTCTGGATCTCTTCAAAATGCAAGCTTTTGGCGACACACAGTGGAGAGGAAGGTTCAGATACAAATACCGTTGTTCGTTCATAGGAGGAGAATGATAGGGATGATTGAGAGCCGAGGATGGGATTTGAAGACGGGTCGTGATGGTCGGATGCCAAGTGGAATAGAGAGAGAGAAAGAGGGGGGAGCTTGTATTCAAAGGAAATGGAACCGCTATTAACGAGCCGATTGCGTGTCTGGCTCTACTCATTCCTCCGCGCATTCATATTGTTCAGACACATAAACTTCCTTCATTCCCTGCTCCCTCCATCTCTCCATACACCTATTCGTCCATTCATCCATTCATCCTCCCTGTCTATCAATTACCAGTTATCCGAAACCATCCGATAACGGCACAGGTACTTCCTACATCAGCTTCATACTAGGTAAACTAATGTTCTAGAACTTTCTAGAAGAACTTTGAAAATGAAAAAAAAAATAGAAACGCCGAATTTATAATGAAATAACTGCAATAAGCAACAATTAAGACGAAAATAAGAACGAATTAAAAGAGAATTAAGACGTAATTGAACTTATCGGGCGAATAAATCCCGTTCGAAAGAGAAGAAAAATGGCGCTATATCATGACGGAATCGAATGCGTCTGCCCGAGTGGCTCCAAGTATCTGGAAACTCCACGCTTGCCACGCATCGCTGACTTTCGTATGAGTCTCCTCTATTGAGCCAACCGAGAGAACAAGATAGACCAGGACAACGACAGAGACAAGCAGAGATCCTTAAGCATCCACAAGGAGATATACTTAAGCATACCAGACACGTCAGAGTGGAAATGAATTTGGATTTCGAGGTTCTTTCCATGAGTTGATTGTTTAAATGTCTTTAAATGTTCTTTAAGCGTGGAGCGTGAAAATTGATCCTGGAGTCGTGAATGTCGTGACATTTGCTTCTTTGCACGATTATTGTTTACAACTTCTTCCAAGTCCGATGTTTATTCTTTTACAAAAGAAAACAAAAAATTAAAAATAACATGGAAACAGAGTTTCATGGACGGAAGACTTAACAATAAATAGTCCTCTCGACTATTATTTAAACAAAAGTTTAAAGCATGTCTGATGCAGCATAATAATGCAAATACAATATAATAGAATGATTGTATGTTGGCACAAAATCATAATAATAATAATACAAATAACAGTATGTTTGTATGTTGGTGCAGCAGAGGTCAAGAGGAAATCAGAAACTGTCTACGACTGGGTTTCGAAAGCTCAGACGTTCGATCGAAATCCAAAAAATACCTTTTATTTTTATTTAATTAATTAATTTAGTTAATCCAAAAATTTTTAAGACAAACTTGAATAAGAAAGAGGGAATAGTGATGATAACGATCCTGGTGAGGATGATGATGATGATTACGATTCGATTCGAGTGAATGAAGGAGGAAAGAAAGAATAGGATGGCAGGTGCGAGGTCTGATTGGAAGAGGCCGGAAGAGTCATTGAGTCTGGCAATTCAATCCGAGTGTGGAATTTCCATTTCAAACTTTCACTTTCTATTAATAGAGTTCACTTCAAAAACTTAGTTTTATGGTTCCTGCAATCTGCCTGGTTTCCATTTTAAAATTTATTTAAAAATGTCATTTAATAAAAAAAAGGAAAATAATTAGAAATATATTTAAGCAAATATTCCGAGAAATTAGAGAAAAAACAAACGGCGCTAGATAAACATCTGGCAGCCATATTTGTAAATTGATTGATTATTCAGATTAAGATACAATCGAGGGAGGCCATCTTTTCGATTTATTTATAGACGTTGCTATTTATATCCACCAATAAAAAAGCTGCACGACATTCCAAAAATAAAACATATTCTTAGGACAACAAATTAATAGTAATAATAATAACAATGTAATTAGCATAATATAATATCATAATATTTTATTATTATGATGATTATTATTATTATTATTATTATTATTATTATTATTAGTTAAAGATGATTTAAATATTGGCAATTAATTAATCACATAATATTAATAGCAAATTATATAATTTCTGAAACGATACTCTGTGATCCGTGACGTAACGGAAGTTGATAAGCTCTCAGCCAATCACGAAATCCTCCACGGTCCACTTAATGACACCAAGAGAAGCATCATTCATTCACTCACAATCTTCCTGTCCTCCTTAATCTTTAATGTTTTTTTTATTCATTCATTCATTCATTCTCTCCTTCAATCCGCCATCACCACAACCATCCCTCCTCTCCTTCCATCCATCAGCATCTCACCTTCTCCAGATACACACGGTCCTCTCCAGGCTGGAAATGAAGTCACGCACGCTATGCTTGTGCGTGTGTGTGTGTGCGTGCGTGTGTCTCTTTCCAGGCCAGCTTCCGCAGTTGGAGCACAAGACCGGTGACGGGTGGATGGACGGATGGATGAGTGAATGAATGGAGCTGTGTTTCTCAGGAATTGAGGCACAGTTGGACGCTGTTCTTGACGGCGTGTCGGGAGATAATTATTCATCTTATTTTCAAGAAATTAAATCGAATTAAAACAGATTTGAAGGCAAAATAGAAAGAAATCGACGTTCAAAATTGTCCAAAATAGAATCTAAGTCGAGCGACACGAGCCGTGGAGTCGGATTTTAAGAATTTTACGCTCGAATTTAACGGATTAAATAAATTAATTCGTTAAATTATTTTGGATAATAATTTCAGGAAACGTTTTCTCCTAAGAAAAGGTATTTGTTTTTAAATGTAATATTTCTGTTTATTTAATCTAAAATGTTCCTTATTCAAGTTTTAATTCTTAATGTTTTCAAAATGATGATGATGATGATGATGATGATGATAATAATAATAATAATAATAATAATAATAATAATAATAATAATAATAATAATAATAATAATAATAATAATAATAATAATAATAATAATAATAATAATAATAATAATAATAATAATAATAATAATAATAACAATAATAATAATAATAATAATAATAATAATAATAATAATAATAACAACAATAATAATAATAATAATAATAATAATAACTTGTATCTTTATTTTACTTAACATCTGTTATGATTGATAGATTGTTAAAATATTTTTGATTGAAATCAAACTTTAGCGCTAAGAACAGCAGCCATTTTTAGGTTCTTACCTTTTGGACATAAATAAACTTATTTGATCACCTGTAGAAACTAGATCAGCATCGTCGTCATCATCATCATCATCATCGTCGTCGTCGTCATCACCATCACTGGCATCGCGTGAAGGTTGGATTTTATTACAACCCGCCAAACATTCAAAAATCAAATAAATAATTATAATAATTAATTAATTAATGAGTGAGTGAGTGAGTGAATGGATGGTTTAGAATAATTAAAGCATTCACCAAAACTCTGGAACCACCGCAGCAAAGTAAAGACACCTTCGACCATCCACTCATTTGCCCATCCATCCATCCGTCTATTCCTCTGTCAGTCCGCTCACCTGTCCAACAACCCATCCGTCTAGCCGTCCGTCCATCCGTCCAACTTTCCATCGGTCCATTCATGAATAAACATTAGCATTATTGGTCTCACGAGAGTCAGGCAGTCGTAACGGGCAAATAGATAATCCAATTAGAGATTAGGCGAGTGAACGATGGACTGAAAGGAATGGAAAGGAGGACAGACGGCATCGTTTCGTTTCCATGGAGATCGATCCGTCACTTGATTGGCCTGGAATTTGTTTTGAACAATTTGTTTATTCTCTGAATTTCCGAGAACGGCTATTTTTAGGTTGTCGTTCGGTCAGCGCTTAATATTCATTAACACCTTCGACGCCATGGTGACGACCAGCCAATGTCCAGCCACACGGCGAAATTAGCATAATATATGCGGAGATGAGATTATAATAAATTAATAAACAACAGATCGACCCACGATGCTGGCCTGTGTTGACATCAAGGACGGCAAGAAGGAGAAATCGGACTCCATCATTATTCAACAGGATACCAGGGCCAAGGTCATTGGAGGTCAGTTGAATAACTAATGAGATGATGAGTCAACGGCATCACATATTCATTCAATTATGCTTAGATTATAAATAATAAGATTATTCATAAGTCGTCATCGTCGTCGTCGTCTTCATCATCATTCATCAGAGCAATTCTCGCCTCTCAGCGACAAAGGCAACTTTAAAATCTTTCTTTTTTCTTTTTTTGTCTTTTGGAGACAAAATATATTTCTTTTGGAAAGAAAATTTAAAATTTATTTCGGTTCATTCAAAATCGTTTTTAAAGTTTTAAAGTTTAAAAAAATAATAAAAAATTCGAAAACACACATATTTCCGCTCCCCAACTTTTTAAGAACACCCACCAAACTACCCACCCATCTACCCATCTACCCACCTACCCACCCATCCACCCACCCGGCCACACGCCTCTCTGTTCCATTAAGTGGTTCCTTTGACTCGTCTCGTCCGACGTTGAGTTGAGTGTCAGCAGTGAATCAGTACTTTACTTGAACGTTATTCATGAATAATTCATGAGATCGATGAGTACTCGTGTACCCACAAGAGTGGCAAGAGGGCGGGACGAGGGTGGCACGAGGGTGGCAAGAGGGTGGCACGAGGGTGTCACGAGGGTGGCACGGGGGTGGCAAGAGGGTGGGACTGCCTCCAGGCTTCTTTGGATGGGAGTTTAGTGGAACACCCACGATTTGAATCTCTTTGCTTTTTTTTTTGAATTTTGTATTAATTAGGTCTTTGTTTCAAAAACGTTTTGAATTGACTTGAATTGTATTGAATTGAATGGATATTTGATGTTAATTATTTCTTAAATGCAGAACAAAATTTGAAAAAAAAACAAACAAACTGAGAGTTACTAACCTTAATATTATTGTTGGTAATTAAATTATATTATAATAATAATTAAATATAATTACATTAAATTCTAAGCTCGTTCAATCTGAACTGAAGGTGAACGCTTCGATGGAGCAAACATTACCTGGTGATTGTTGGCAACAGGTGTGGCACTATCGATTGAACGGAATTGATATTAACGATATGATGACGACGACGACGACGATGATGTTGATGATGAGGATGACTATGAGGAGGAGAAGGGAAGGAGTCTCCTTAAGCGTCGATAAATCCACAAGCACCTAGTGTCCATTAATCGGACTTCCAATTCATGAAGTGGAGATTTTTTTTTCCTGCTCCTCTGGAAAAACGGAATTTCCAACTTTCGCTTTTCGAGACCAGCGAATCAAATTCCACGCATCGAATTGATGGAGGGAGCCGTCGTAAGTGCTTTCAATTTCTATGGAGATTCCAGAATGAAGTACGACGGTCACTTTCGGTTTCGTATTCGAGGCGTGGAATTACCAATTTCGCGAAGTGCTTTTAAGGTTGCAAGTCATGTTTTATTTGATTTTTCCTCACTTGACGTAATATTTTTATCTTTTATGTATTTATTTCTAGAAATTCATTTCAATTCGACATTAATTTGATTATTAATTGTCATCTGCCTGGAGACAATCGTGTCGTGGAATCGTTTCCATTTATGTGGCGCTGCATGGAAAGCCCGAGGCACTCATTAATCCCAGCCATCCCCCCAAGTTTGCAATGATTGACTATTTGGATGGATGGACGAACGGTCAGACGGACGGACGGATGGCGATGAAAAAATAAAATGAATACATTTACAAACAAAGCATACAAATGGCATAAAGCACACAAATAATACAAAGCATACAAAGCCATTAAATAAACCTGAAAACGTATTAAGTGATAATTTAACAGAAAAACATTGAAATCGAGAGCTAAAATTCTTGCTCTTGCGGTCAGGAATTTAAAATTCTTTTTCAAACAAAAACGCGGAAAATATTTCGAGAGGGTTCGTTAAATTTTCTGTTTAAAACCAGATTAAGAATTCATTTCGTGGAATTGAAATTTCGAAATTAAAGGAATTTTAAACTTATTTAAAAATATTTTTTTAAAACTTATTTAAAATTATTAAAAATATATTTAAAAATATATTTATTATTATTTATGACAAGATATAAATATAAGCTATAAATAATATTTGTTATGATATTTCTCGATTAAAAAAAATTTATGCTTAATATTTTGTGATCCAAAATTCCATGCTGAAATCTTGCAATCACCTGATTGGCTGGCAGAGGGTCACGTGGGAAGAAGTCGTAACCGGAGGGACAACAAACCAGATGCGGCTGCCTCAGGGTTGCCATAAATAGGATGACCTCTTAATATACGAGGCCCAGTCAGTTTTTGTCGTCATCGTCATCATCGTCAGTATCATCGTCGTCGACATCATCATCATCATCACCGGCATAATATTAAAATGTTTATTTATCAAAATATTATTTAAAACCACGTCACGCCCAGCGGATAGACTCGACCATCATTAACGATGGCCGCTCTCCCTGCCTGTGATTGGTGGGAATTGAACACGTGACGTACGAGACACGATCGGATTGGTTGGCACCCTCCTAGAAGATAGATTATAAGATGTTCTTATTTGTGATTTCTTTTTTATTTTATTTATTCGTTTTTAGGATCAATTTCCAATCTTTTTTTTTCTAATTATTTTCGAAAACGAATTTATAAAATTACCAATTTATTTAAAGTTAATTGGCTGAAGGAATTCGTACAATTAGTAAAACCCTAGTAAATCCTAACTTACTATCCAGTACAAAGCTTGTCCCAAATATAATCTATCGCTGAGCCGTGACCTTTGCCATTGTCATCGTCGTCGTTCTCCTCTTCCCTCCTGCTCCTCCTCCTCCTCCTCCTCATCATCATCATGGTCGTCATCGTCATCATCACAATCAGCAGTAGAATCTGAAATGGAAGTCCAACGGACCATCATAAGATAGTTCTCCTCAGAGCTGGCATCTCATTAAATTTTCAACCGGGAGATGATTTTCGGTTTCATTTTTCACCATCTTCAAGGTCGAAGTTGAAGGTCGTTTTACGTTATTTTACAGGTTGACCCTGACCAGGAGTTTCGTTTGTAAAAAATTTGGTTTTTAATTATTTATTTATTTTTAATGTGTTTAACAACATTCAACCATCGCTCTCTCTCTCTTTCTCTGGCTGGCAGTGATTGAAGCTCCGAGTGATTGAAAAGTAACAACCACAAATTGAACAACCACCAACCGCGCTATTGAACCAATCGAGAACTTCCGGAAGAGAGAGGTGGGAGTTTGATAACCAGTCCTGGTTTTGACACCATGCCAAGTGTTACCCCGCCAATCACTTCCAAGAAACATTCTCCGTTGTGCACAACCATTACAACTTCAATCTCTCAGTCAGAGCTTTGCAAGAAGCTTTTGATGAAATACAGGGAGAACGAAATGCCCGAAATACTCGTAAGGATCATAAAATTCCTTCCAGCGACACCTAGCGGTGGTCGTAGAAACCCATCCTACCCACGCTACCCATGCCACCTACCCACCCATTACACCCAACCCCACAGCCACCCATAAAAGTCCAACATGGCGCACGAGACGAGAGGGTCGTAAGACACGGACACAAAACTGATTAAAATTTTTTCTTCCCTTTCAAGTAGAAAAAAAAAACAAGATGGCATCTTTCGGTGTTTTATTTTTATGAATAATGTTTTATTATTTACGTTTTATTAAATATATATATATATATACAACAACAACAACAACAACAACAACTTTCAATGTTATGTCTGTTCTGGGAAAGTTCATAATCTCAGGAAATTATTTCAACTGGTATATATATTTATATGTATATGTATATATTTATCATCCATATATCCAATAAAATATGTTTCATTAAAAAATATATACGAACGTAGATAATATTTTTAATATTGTTTTATTATTTTATAATTTTAAATATATTAATATTATTAATGTTATTTTTTTTTATTAATATTAATTTGATTAATATTAACTGTATTTTATTAATTTATGTATTTATTATATGTATTTAAATTATATAGAATGGATAATGTTTTATTATTTACGTCTTATTATGTGGCAAACCTGATCACGTGTGAATGTTTATCAATAAATTTTTTACTTTTTGAAATATTTTGATAATGATTATCAACGTTTATTTAATGACGGGTTTTCGGGAATTCTTTCGTATAAATTAAAAAGGTAATTACAGTTCTTGAAATTATAAGTTTAATAAATATTGTAATAACCCGGGGTCCTCAAACTAATTATAGAAGGTCAGGTTTATTGAAAGTGTTCGGATGGCTTGGAAGATGTACAATGCTCGAATGTCTAAGTCTTGAAATCTGCTGTTTCTATTACTCTCGCTCTGCTTTCCGAGATAAATCTATTTGTCGAGGTTCATAACAAAAGACTTTAATCAATCATCAAATTATATTGCCAATAAATTAATTAATTACTAAATTAATTTTTGTCGAGGTTCATAACCAAAGACTTTAATCAACCATCAAATTATATTGCCAATAAATTAATTAATTACTAAATTAATTAATCCGCAACATAATTTTAATTATTCTTCAATTATCTGGATCTAGGGATCCAACACTGCCCCCTCCTTAAATCTGTTCGTCCCGAACAGACATCTATTCCCATTTTCATTTTTACTCTAGGAATAGGATCCGATTGTCTTCCAATAATCTCATGGTTGCGAATCCCAGATCCATTTGCTTTGTCATCTTCTGGGATTTCTGTTTCCTCCCATTTGCTTCTATGTCTCGCAAGTTTCAGTCGCGGAACATCGCCATTTCTATGCTCAACCTCCTGCTCCACGATGTCGCCAGATCTCAGACTCTCTACAGGATCACCTGCTCCACTTTTCATGCTAGGCACTCTCCCGAAATCCCGAGAACTCCCTTCTGTTATCTCCAATGGAGCCGAAACATCCGCTGGTAAAGCCATGGCCTCTCCCGAAGACTTCATTCGTTCCAGTACTAACTTCGTGTGCTTCAATGGTAACTCAATGTGCTTCATCGGTAATTCCTCGAGCAGTACTAATAACACAGACTCTGCCGGTAAATACATGGGCTCTTCCGAAGGCTCCACTTGCTCCACTAACACCTCCGTGAGCTCTCTGGGCCTTGCTAACGTCTCGACTTGAACTGGTGACTCTATGGGCTCCAACGGCGAGTCCTCTGAGTCCGCCATCACGCACAGCGTTTCTGGAGACACGCACGCACTGTGTTCGGATGTGTCTTCTAATGACTCCATCCCAATGCTGCCAGAAACTGTACCTGGAACAACGGACATGATTTGTTCTTCGTTGGTAAGCTTTTTGCAGAGTTCCTCTCCTTGTTCCTTGAACCAACAGGACTCTTCTCGGTAGAGTTTTCACCCGAAACCAGCGAGACATCCTGACACGGAACCACTGTGTTTTCCAAATGGAAACCCCTAATACACTCTCTCAACTCCTCTCCTAACTTTCTCAGAAACTTACTATATTCAGACTCGAATTCGTATTCCTCCGGGTCACGGCCACTCTCTGTCAGCCATGCCCCAAGTCGCTCCCGTTTCTCAGCTTTTGTGCCTTTCCAATCCAGGCCACGATCTTTCAATTCTTGTCTCAATCGAGGCACGTTCAATTCATCCAAGTACCGCCGCATCCTTCACTTTTCAACTAATCAAGCCTCTACCTTAGTTACTCTTGGACACCCTTTAACTCTAAATCTCACCCCTGACATCAATGTAATAACCCGGGGTCCTCAAACTAATTATAGAAGGTCAGGTTTATTGAAAGTGTTCGGATGCCTTGGAAGATGTACAATGCTCAATTGTCTAAGAATTGGAATCTGCTGTTTCTATTACTCTCGCTCTGCTTTCCGAGATAAATCTATTTGTCGAGGTTCATAACCAAAGACTTTAAGCAATCATCAAATTATATTGCCAATAAATTAATTAATTACTAAATTAATTAATCCGCAATATAATTTTAATTATTCTTCAATTATCTAGATCTAGGGATCCAACAATATTAATGGACAGTTTTACAAGCAACTTAAATGATATTTTGAGATTAATCGATATATTTTAATAAATTAAATTGTTCCAATATTTCGTTTTAAATTATTTTCTAGGCCGTTTTTTAAAACTTTCAACGTATTGTTAAAACAACTTTCAACAACAACAACAACAATGTTATATCTGCTATGGGAACGTTCATAATCCCAGGAAATCATTTCAACTTGTGTAAGGACACGATGGGATGCTTTTACGACTTGTCTTGCCAATAACTTTCCAGATAACAGCGTACGTCTCTTCGCCAGATCATTCGTCTAGTCACTCATTCACTCACTCACTCACTCACTCACTCACTCACTCACTCACTCACTCACTCACTCACTCACTCACTCACTCACTCACTCACTCACTCACTCACTCACTCACTCACTCACTCACTCACTCACTCACTCACTCACTCACTCACTCACTCACTCACTCACTCACTCACTCACTCACTCACTCACTCACTCACTCACTCACTCACTCACTCAGTCACTCAGTCACTCACTCACTCTCTCTCTCATTCTCTCACTCACTCCTTCACTCACTCACTCACTCACTCACTCACTCACTCACTCACTCACTCACTCACTCACTCACTCACTCACTCACTCACTCACTCACTCACTCACTCACTCACTCACTCACTCACTCACTCACTCACTCACTCACTCACTCACTCACTCACTCACTCACTCACTCACTCACTCACTCACTCACTCACTCACTCACTCACTCACTCACTCACTCACTCACTCACTCACTCACTCACTCACTCACTCACTCACTCACTCACTCACTCACTCACTCACTCACTCACTCACTCACTCACTCACTCACTCACTCACTCACTCACTCACTCACTCACTCACTCACTCACTCACTCACTCACTCACTCACTCACTCACTCACTCACTCACTCACTCACTCACTCACTCACTCACTCACTCACTCACTCACTCACTCACTCACTCACTCACTCACTCACTCACTCACTCACTCATTCACTCAACACGTGGCCAGCGGTGACTTATTGATTTTATGCTTGCAAAGGAATGCATGGAGTTTTAGCGACCCCAGAGCAAGATTTGCTGTCGACTTTAAATTCAAATTTTGCCTTCGGAGATGGACTCTGAATCATTTATGTGGCGCTTTGGAGATTTTATTTTGTGTTTTTTTTTTATTTACACTTTATTTGCACTTATTTCGAAAATTTCCCAGAATATCGGATATTTCTGCATTTATTAACAGATGTGGCAGTAGTTTCGAGATTCCTTTGTTGTCGCCATCATCGTCGTTATCCTCATCATCATCAAGAACTTAATCATCACCATAATCGTCGTCGTCATCATCAGCAGATGTTGCGTCATGATTCATTAGTGAATGTTAATTTCATTAACAACAATATTAAAATCTGAATGAGATCTGTTGTTATATTTTAAACCCAATTTTTATTATTAATGCATTAATTCCAAAAATAAACTTTAATTTTGCAATTATGAATAATTAATATAATAATAATATATTTTAATTACATATTAATAACAACAATGATGATGATGATAATAACAATAATAATAATAATAATATTAATAATATTAATAATAATAATAATAATAATAATAATAGTAATAATAATAATAATAATAATAATAATAATAATAATAATAATAATAATAATAATAGCGGTGGCATTAATTGTAATTACAATCTTGGACAAGTCGGTTGTTAGGAAAGCAAACAATTTGTGACATTATTTGCAAGGAAAGCGATAAAAACATCCGTCCTTGCAGATAACGTAAACATTCGCAGATATTATGTTTATACACGTCAGGAAGTTATATTCTTGTTGTTGTTGTTGTTGCTGCTGCTGTTGTTGTCGAACAATTTATGCCTCATTGTGTAGGATGGCATGCGATTATTTTATCCCTCAAAATTCTGAATTCCGAATTTCAGAAATAATTTGCCAATCCCGAGAGACTGACAAGGAAAATGTTGGAATAATTTGAGTGCAAATCAAGAGGCTCAACGTATGCAAACGAGGCTTATTAAGTTAAGGAAAATTTGAGCTAATAATACAAATAATACAAAGCCCTAGTCGTAAACATGATTACGTCTGCCATAACATTACGAAAACATGAGGATTTACGTTCGCTGTTTCTGCATTCATTCCTGCTTCAAGTTTAATAGGGGGATTTGAAATTCAACCAATCAACATTCAACCACGTCGTCGTCATCATCATCATCATCATAGTCATCGTCATGGGCATCTGATCGGATTGATTTACCCAATGAGGGTTGATAGAAGTAAATTCTCAATCAGTCCTCATGGGGAAGTATTGGATGATTTCAACTCAACATTTTTCTACCCAAACCTCTTCACCACCACCTTCATCACCATCATCCGCATCACTATCATCGTCATCATCATCATCATCATCCACTATAGCAGGGCATGAACCGGACGTACGTTTAGTATCGTCTGCATGATTATTGCTTCAATGGTATCCTATTTTCTTCATTTCCGGTCTTTTTTATCCCCCAAAAAAGTAATGACCGAGTCCATTGCCATTGCATCGTCGTCGTCATCATCGTCATCATCGTTATCATAATCATTACCATCATCACTATCATCATTATCATCATCATCACCGTCATCATGATCATCATCATTGTCGTCATCATCATTATCATCACCGTCATGACGATCATCATCATCATCATCCCGCAGGCAATATTTTCAAATCCGGAAACATCCAAGCACCGAGGTGGGTTCGTTTCCATCGATAGAAACTCGCGAAGTCTTTCTTTTGTGTTTCAACTCAAACAACTCACTTTCTTTTTTATGGCAACAACATTTTGCAACATTCAACAATATTTCGCAACATTCCACAACGTTCCACAACATTCCATCACCGGGTTAAAATCATTTCCACCACGTTTCCTCAGATGTGGTCCGTGAAATGGCAGTGAAAGCTCTGCTTGAGGTTTGGGG
>CM067530.1:2935000-3147500 GCA_034509925.1 Hirudinaria manillensis | reverse complement strand
CCATTAAAAGCCTCTGCTGTTAATGTTCAACGTGGTGTTTACGATTAAAAGTGAACTTAAAAACTGAACTGGAACACGCACTGGAAAGCACGTTGATGTCTTCGGATATTCCGACGATTATTTTTTGTTATTTGAATAAATAAATAAATAAATTAATTAATTTGAATAAATTAATATTAATTAACCGGTTAATTAACTTATGAAATCATAATTTAAAAAATCCAACAAATTATGATAATAATGATACTAATGAGAGTAACAATAATAATAATGATACTAATGAGAGTAACAATAATAATAATAATAATAATAACACTGATAACAATAATATCATATCATTATCATCTTCGATAGTTATCATCATTCATTTTGATCGAATCACAATAATAATGTAATATAATTGTTATCATCATGATCATAATTATTAATATTTTTATTATTATTAATATTATTGTTATTAATATTATTACTACTATTATTATTATTATTATAATTATTATTATTATTTCTATGCAGGTGGTCCAAGAGTATGAGAGAGCGGTCATATTTCGACTGGGTAGACTCTTCTCTGGAGGTGCCAAAGGGCCAGGTATGTTCAACAACAACTATAAGAACAAACATATGGTCATCATCGCCATCATCATCATCATCATCATCATCATCATCTTAGTCACCGTGGTCGTCATCATCATCATAAAATCATCGTCGTCGTCGTCATCGTCCTCATCAATTGGGCGGTGCAGTTGAACACGTTCTGTTATGATCTCGTACCTAATTGCCAGACTAATTAATTCCCGATTGAAAAGATGCGAACCTGCTTGTTGAATGATGACAATGATGACGACGACGACGACGAAGAAGAAGAAGAAAACGACGATGGCGACGACGACGATAATGACGACTGGCTTATGGATGCCCTGCGGCCTTGAGGAAGGGGTAGAGACCCGGTCATAGGGCAGAAGTGACCCCCACTGCACTCGTAAACATTTCTGTTCTGTTGAGTCTCTCGGGTGGACAGACGGAGGAAGGAATTTGCGTCGCCATTTTTATTGTCATCATCATCATCACCGGAGCCATCATTATCATCATCATCACCGCATCTAGCATCATCATCATCATCATCATAGCATTAGTCGCCGTCAACATCGTAAAACGGACAATTATTTTCTTTTTACGATTTCATTTCCACGTGTTCTGCTCAGTTGTTTGAATTAAAATGCAGGTGTTTCTGTGCAATTATTATGTTTTTATTATTAGTAGTAGTATTATTGCAATTATTATTATTATTGTTATTATTATTATTATTATTATTATTATTGTTATTATTATCATTATTATTATTATTATTATTATTACTATTGTTATTATTATTATTTATTAATTTATTAATTAATTAATCGTTTTTAAGAGTCTTTCTTTCAAAAGACTCTTTCCTGTTTTATTTCGAGAACATTGGGGAAAACCGGTTTGTTTGAAATGGATTTAAATTTTAATTAAAATTAAAAACTAATTAATGACTGGGACAAAAGCACTGAAGGTGCAACGCTAATGATGACTGTCGTGACGACGACGACCATGGTGATGATGACGATGACGATGATGATGATGGTTAATAATGAAGACAAAATATTACAGTTATGGTGATAATGGGGATGAGGACGAGTTTGAAGGTCATAATAAGGTTATCAACTATGAGTCATGTTTCAGCCCATCCATCCACTCACCCACTCACCCACCCACTCACCCACCCACTCACTCACCCACTCACCCACCCACTCACCCACCCACTCACCCACCCGTTCCACCCACCAACCAAGTTCATCCGGTGCATCCGGGTTTAACCCACTAATGCATTAAAAATCAATCCGCGAATAATTTCGGTGCATACCTTTTTTATCCAGGAAGTTATAATAGTTATTATTGTTAATTATAATGATTATTATTTAAATATTGTTATTAATGTGGCTATAATTATAGATATAATAATTTCTATTATTGTTAATATTTATGAATGCAGGCATATTCTTCGTCCTGCCATGCATAGATACGTACACGAAGGTCGACCTCAGGACAGTGACCTTTGACGTGCCCCCACAAGAGGTGGGTCAATGCATAAATTATGCTAATTTGATGATTGGACTATCGTAGTCGAAACTCTGTTGAATATTCATTAAATGTATCGATTGCGTAACGTCATTTTAAACGCAAAAAGAGCCAAGGACACTGATGAGTCAGCAGTCATTGTTTTCGTGGTGACGTCATAAAATAACAAAACAATACATAGATGAACTGCAAGTTTCGTCATCATCATCATCATCATCATCACCATCGTCGAGGTCTTCATCATCATTATCATCATCCAAGTTTTAATCATTTCCTAATCACCGTGAAAATCTTTTATCATCACCACTATTGTCATCATCATAACCATCACTACCATCACCATCATCATCACCGCCATGTTGGTAAAGGTGCTGACCAAGGACAGCGTAACGGTGAGCGTGGACGCAGTGGTGTACTACAGGGTCAGCAACGCCACAGTTTCAGTCGCCAACGTGGAAAACGCTCACCACTCGACGAGGCTCTTGGCTCAAACCACCCTGAGGAACGTACTCGGAACCAAGAACCTGTCGGAGATCCTGTCCGAGAGGGAGGCCATCTCGTCGTCAATGCAGGTGCGTCAGGTGTGAAATGCATTGCAATGGAGGTTAAAAGAAGGCAGTGAATGGGCGCAGCATGAATGCATCGAGTTCGGTCACTGAGTGCATTATTGGAGGTCAATAAGGGCAGTGAATGGGTGCTGCATGAATGCTTTGAGTTTGGTCACTGAGTGCATTATTGGAGGTCAATAAGGGCAGTGAATGGCCGCTGCATGAATGCATTGAATTCGGCTACTGAGTGCATTATTGGAGGTCAATAAGGGCAGTGACTGGGCGCTGCATGAATGCATTGAGTTAGGTCGTTCGTTGCATTGTAATGCATTGAATTGGCGCTCGAGAGACACCTGGCACCGAAGGTTTGC
This sequence comes from Hirudinaria manillensis, assembly GCA_034509925.1. Classification (NCBI taxonomy): domain Eukaryota; kingdom Metazoa; phylum Annelida; class Clitellata; order Hirudinida; family Hirudinidae; genus Hirudinaria; species Hirudinaria manillensis. The sequence goes on along the minus strand of CM067530.1, from coordinate 3,144,478 downwards.
AAAACAAAATGTAAGACTTTCATCAACTTTGGTGTAAATTTAATTTAATTTTATGAAATAAAATTTATAAAGTAAGATTTATCGGCGCAAAAAGAATTTTGTCAAAAAGACAAAAGAAGAAAGAACAGAGAACCATCTTGGATTTATCCATTCGTTAGTCCGTCCATCCGATCATCCGTCCGTCCGTATGTTCATCCATCCATTCACCCATCCATTCACCCATTCATCCATCCATTCACCCATCCATTCACCCATTCATCCATCCATTCACCCATCCATTCATCCTCTCCAAATCTCCAAAGACTTCCGTGAATGGAAATTTCTCAGTTGACTTAGAAACAAAAGAATGCTTTTGTTTTTGTTTCAATCACTGCTGACCAATCGGGAAGCTGCTTCGTGTGAATTGCAAACTGGAATTCGTTACCCTAGCGATGATGGTGATGATGATGATGACGACAACGATGATGGTGGTGAAGATGAGGATACTTCTCCACGACGATAATGATGATAACAATGATTCTTCTTCTTAATATTATTACTATTATTATTATTATTATTATTATTATTATTATTATTATTATTATTATTATTATTATTATTATTATTGTTGTTATTATTATTATTTAACCTTTGTTCTTTTCCAGGAAACGTTAGACGTAGCCACCGAGAGTTGGGGTATCATGGTGGAGAGGGTGGAAATGTGAGTAGTTTCATTTTAATCCATCGTTCGTTCGTTCGTTCGTTCATTCATTCATTCATTCGTTCATTCGTTCATTCGTTCATTCGTTCATTCGTTCTTTCGTTCGTTCGTTCATTCATTCATTCATTCATTCATTCTTTTTATTTTTAAATTCGATTTAAATGTTTAATCTAAGAAATTAAATTTTAATATTTTAAATGAAATGAAATGAACAGTAGCCGCTCAGAAGTATTGGAGAGCGGTTCTTTCGGGATTAAAACGTTTTATTGCTTTTAAATGTTTTTTTAAATTAAAATTTTTAAATGGATTTTGGATTTTATAAGATTTTTTTTATAATTTTCTTTAAAAAAAAACAATTATGAAAATATATGTTTCAATTACAAAGTAAATATTATTATAAATAATTTCTGTTTGTTTTAAGATGGCCTCAAATATAAAATTAATAAATTGCTGGATGGAAATTAAAGTCGGTGTATGAATGCAGGTCACTAGGTACACAAAATGTCGGGTGAATGGATGAATTGATTCACAGGTGAATGGATGCATAATAAAACTACGGATGAGAGGGATGAATGAATTCACAGTTGAGTGATTGAATGCATTCAAAGGAAATTGAACGAATGAATTCACAGGTGAATTAGTTAGTTTTTCTTCCTTACATTCATAGTTTCCGACATGTTGACTGAAGTGGAATTTTTGAGAAACTCTTTGAAACGCTTGGAATTTTAAAATGTCAAAACAAAGAAGAAGAAGAAGAAGATGATGATGATGATGATGATGACGTTGATGATGATGATGACGTTGATGATGACGATGACGATGATGATGATGATGATGTTGAAGAAGAATATAAATTATGCACGGAGTCGAAGAAGGAATTTATTCAACTTACTTATCAGGCATTTCGAACTGAAATTCCAAATATTTTTTAAATTATAACAAAATTTGGGTTTTAATATTTTTTTTTTAAATTTCTGCTATTCTGAATTAAATTACTAATAATAATAATAATAATGTTATATATGAAAATAATTATAATAATAACAATTAAATATAATTATTATATATTACATAATAATATATATGTATTATATAATGATAATAATAATAATAATTATTATTATATATAAATATAATTATTCTATATTATATATAACATATAAATAATATTATTATTTTTAATTTTAATTCATTTATAATTATCATGTGAATATTTTAATAAATTAAAATTGACATTTAACATGGACAAAGATTTAAATTCCATTTCAACAATCCCAGAATTTGAATAATTTTTAAAAAAAGACTTAAATATTTGATGATATTCTCGAAAAATAATGGAAATTCTCTGGAAATAACTTTTCAAAACGTTTGCAGCCTTGTCAGAGGCAGACGAGTTTTGAAACAAATCCATTTTGGCGCCAAATTAATGCTCGTTAAGACTTGCGACTTAAAAGCAAATGAATGAAATCAAATCGATGAAAGCTTATTTTATTTATTTATTCATTTATTTATTTATTTTATTTATTTATTTAAAAATAAAGAATTATTGAAAGTTATTTCAAATTATAATTTTTTTTTTGTAAATCGCCATCATCGTCGTCGTCATCACCTTCATCTTCATTATCGCTCTTTTTTTATTCCGTCCTTTTAAACTCCCGCGGCTTTACAGAGAAGAATGCTAAAGAGAGGGATTTATTTTTGTATCACGTGTTCCAAGGGTGCACCACGTGATGACGATGATGATGATGATGATGATGATGATGATGACGATGATGATGATGATGATGATGATGATGATGATGATGATGATGATGATGATGATGATGATGATGATGATGATGATGATGATGATGATGATGATGATGATGATGATGATGATGATGATGATGATGATGATGATGATGATGATGATGATGATGATGATGATGATGATGATGATGATGATGATGATGATGATGATGATGATGATGATGATGATGATGATGATGATGATGATGATGATGATGATGATGATGATGATGATGATGATGACGGCGTTGATGACGATATCTGAAACAACAAAAGAGCGGAACATCAATGGAGACGACAACATGGAGCCCATCAATGACTCTTTTTGTCATTTCCTGGTTTCTCATTCGAGTTCGTCGTCGTTGTCGTCATCTTCATCCTTCACTTCAATGGAAGTTCATTGTTCCTTTTTATCGTCTATCGCCATATTTGATCTGCAGTAACAAAATTGAATTTAAATTAATAATAATTAATATACTAATAAATATTAATATTGTTGTTGTTGTTATTATTATTATTTATTTTTTGACTCTCAAATAATATTTAGCACACTCAAGTACAAATACTCAGACATACAAACAAAAACACACACACACACACATACACAGAGGAATGGAACTAATTCCAGCAACGCTTCTTGTTGCTTCTCGTAGCGTTAAATTGGACGACCAAAAATACTTCACAAAGAAAAATGGACGACGTTCGCTCCTGATGATGATTTCAATATTTTCAGAACAATTTGTTATTTGTTTTATTATTACAAAAAAAATAAATCAAATAAACACTGGTTTTGCTGCATAACAAACGTTATCTCCAATGTTGAAGTATTTCCTTGAAACAACTTCATTATTATTATTATTATTATTATTATTATTATTATTATTATTATTATTATTATTATTATTATTATTATTATTATTATTATTATTATTATATCAAAATATAATTACTTATAATTACATTATTATACATTATAAGTTAATAATAATAATAATAGAATAGTAATTATAATTATCACTATAATTTATATTTATATTATATTATATATATATTATTATTATTAACTTAAATTATGTCCATTATTGAGTTCTTATCGTTGCTTTCAGAAAGGACGTGAGATTGCCAATACAACTTCAGCGAGCGATGGCCGCTGAAGCAGAGGCCGCACGAGAAGCCAGAGCCAAGGTATAATAATAATAATAATGATAATAATAATAATAATAATAATAATAATAATAATAATAATAATAATAATAATAGCCATCATCATCATCATGAGAATAGCAATAACATATCAAGAAGAATAATTGATATTCAACAACATTAATTAACATTATACTTATAATAAATTACTTAACTGCAGTAAAATTTAATAATAAATATAATAATAATAATAATTTTATTGTATTATCACTATATATTATTACCATAATCATCATCATCATCATCATCTTTATTCACACACGCACACAAACACACACACACACATTCACACGTACATCCCTTTTCAATCCTCACCCAAAAGGTCATAGCAGCAGAGGGCGAGCAGAAGTCTGCCAGGGCATTGAAGGAGGCCTCTGACATCATCAACGAATCGTCGTGTGCCCTCCAACTGCGCTACTTGCAAACGTTGAACAGCATCTCGGCCGAGAAGAATTCTACCATCATTTTTCCGATTCCCATTGAAATGCTCAACAACTTCTACAGGAGTTGAACTCGGGACTTTACGGTTACTGAGTCTCGAGTCGAATGCCTGCTTTCGGTCTGCTTTTGGAAAGTCTCTCCCTCTCTCTTGTTCTTTGTTCTGTATTTTGAGAACGGAGTGAGAAAGTGGCATTCCCTCCGAGTGGCCGGGTGTATTGTGGGTGAGGCTGTGGCCGTGGATGGGTTATGGGTGGATGATGGGTGGGTTGTGGGTGGAAGAGCGGTCGGACGTGGGGTTGGATGTTGACAGGTACTTGTTAGATTGGTTTTTTTTTTGGAGACGGTGTTGGATAAATTTTCTAAAGTAAAGTAATCAGTCGAAAATGAAGCTAAACTGCGATCGAAATGCAACGCATTCATTCTGGCATCCTACGGCCAATCTCTTGTTTTATGAAATGGCAGAGCGTCGAGTCGGTTGTAAATTCGGGGACCAAGGAAATAGTATTCATGAATTCCACTTTCTATGGTAATCATGGTTTTTATGTCCATGGAGACGCAAAGATGGCGTCCAGCGACTACTTGCCACTGGCGTCTCAACAATTTCAGAGCAGTTTCGTAGTCCCGAAGTTTTGTTTTAAAGATTTTTATTTTATTTTATTTTATTTTTCAACTTGTTTTTGGTTTTCAATTTAATCGAATTTTTACCTTTTTTCGTCGTAATTTCATACTTCTATTACTTTTTAAAACACGATCATGAATCTCTGGTATGCGTCTGATAGTATACATATATGTACTCTCTGTACAACTGAGTACAAGTGGATACTGTTCAATACAACACGGAAGAGTTACAAGAAGAGGTTGAACAATCTCATCCTGTCTTTAAGAACCTCTTGTCGTAATCTTTCAGTTTCGAGTGATTGATGCTTGGTGTGGACTTTGTTTTCAAAATCTCAAATCGGGTTTCTGAGTGAATTTATCACTGGTAATTTGGAATTAAAAATAATAAAACTCCAAAATTGAAGAAAATGTTTTACTATTATAATAAATTATTATAATATATTATTAAAATAAATTTTCGAAAATCAAGATTTTAATTTAAGATATTTTTTAAAAATTTAAATCGTTTTTTCCAACTAACATCTCACAAATTATTTTAAAATATATTTATTTAAAATAAAATCAATTTTGATGCAAATTAATTAAAATTGTTTTTTAATTGCAAAAAATATCCAACAGAAAATCGTTTTTCTTAAAGTCTTTAAACGTAAAATTCATTTTAATCTTAGAAATGTCCCTTTTAAATGCTTTTCAATTCCTATTCATCATCATCGTCATCGTCGTCGTCGTCGTCTTCATGCTTCGTGTGTGAGACTTTTTTTATTTTGAAATTTGAATTTAAATCAGATTAAACAAACAAATCAGATTAATGACTTTTAAGCAACAAATGTTTACATTGTATTTCATTTTGTTTACGTTTCGTTTCCAATGACAACGGACGTGTCTTCATCTTTCGACGGTCACTTCGATACACGATTGTTGTCACCAGGTTACCATGGTAACGCATACGATGTACTTACCGCCATCTATCTCGTTTCTCGATCATTTCTCTGTGGAATTGTTTCTGCAAATGTCCTTCTAAATGTCCGTCTAAGTACGGCTGCTATGGAAACGACTTGGCATCTGTGAGGTCAGAGAGAGAGCGCTATATAAATGGAAGCAAAGCTGTTGCACTAATGCTTCCTCTTTATGGAGAAGGGAAGTTCATCCGGTACTTCGTGTGGAGCCAATCAGAATCTGAATTTCCTGCCATCAATTTATAAAAATCAAGCAATCACCTCTTGGAATTCTCCAACTCCAAAAATAAATCGGCTTAGAACGGCTCTAGTGATCGATGTTGGCGCAGCTATTTTGATTGAGATCATTTTAAACAAGATATTTTAAAAACATTCCGAATAATAAAACTTAGAATATTAAAATTATAATAAATAATTATAATAATAAATATTATAGCAACTATAATTTGATTAAAATATCATGTAATTAAGACGTAATATTTTGTAATTGATTATGATATATATTTCTACGTCGTTATAATTTATTATAATTTTATAAACAAGTTAAAATTATTTTATTATTATTATTATTATTATTATTATTATTATTATCATCATCATCATCATCATCATTATTACCTTTAAAATAAAAGGACGAGCATAACAAAAGCACTGAATGTTTCAACTTAGAACTGCTTATTTATGGATTTGCGGGTGAAAATGTCAGTACATTAAAGAAGATCATTAGTCTTTTAAAAGGATTTAAATGTTGAAATAAAATCGAATAATAATAATAATAATAATTCATTTTTTCATGAAGTAATGCTATTATAATATGAATAATTCAGAAAAAGGTTTCAAGCAAATAATTCAATACTAATTTGAAATATTACGAAAATATTAAAATATGATCTATTATTATTTTTATTATTATTATTATTATTATTATTATTATTAAATTGTTAATAAAATTTTATTTAATTTTAATAATTGAATTTCGTTCAATCTATATTCTGTTAATTATTATTATTAATATTATTATTATAATATTATTATTATTATTATTATTATTATTATTATTATTATATATAAATTATTTAGAAATTATAAGTTTGTTTTCAAAAGCAGACGAAAACTTGGCCTTTCACTTTTATAGCTCTCGAAAAATCTTTCAAAAAAAATTCCGCGGGAATATTTTTAAAAATTAAAAATCAAAGTTTAGAAAAATAAATTTTCGAATAATACTAATAAAAATAATATTTCAGAAAATAATATATTATAAAAATCAATCCGCAACCAGAGTTCAACCAGTATCAATCAAGTCAATCAATTTGATCTCCGAAGAGGATGGAAAATTGGTTCAAACCACACATTCTGTAGTCTCCATAACTGGAACCTGCGCCATTTTGCTGAAAAACATCGTTATCATCACCGCCTCCATCGTCGTCGTCGTCGTCTTCTTCGTCAGAGCTTCCGTTGTTGTTGTTATTGCAGTTGCCATTGGAAACGCCGTCGTCCCTTCCGCCGATGACGTTGTATTCCATGTCGATGACCACTTCGCCCACGCAATCCACGACCCTGGAGTTCATGTTGCCATCTTCTTCCGTCTCCGGGTCGTGTCCGGCGTGCAGGCGCTCGGCCGCGAACATTTCCTCGACGGCGTTATGGCCGAAGATGGAGACCTGTGGCGGTTCCCTGCAGGCATCGCCGTGTTCCGTCTGATGGCCGTAAAAGGTGAAGCGGTAGGAGTTCGGCAGACCGTCTAAGACGCACGCTTTGAGGGCCGAGCGGTTCATGTTGAGGTCGGTGACGTGAGTCCACTTGCCTTCGGTGACATGGTAGGCCTCTGCTTGTGAGATGGTAATGGAGCCTGGAAAAAGGGAACGGTTCGTTTGGATGGGGCGGAGGGAGTAGGAATTTGTAATAGAAGAGACGAAGGATGTTTTATTTTTTGGTGTTGTTGCAGGAAATACTTGAGATGGTTTTATAGAAAAAAATAATCAAAATTAATGTTAGTCTGTAAAATTATTTAAGATTATTTACGATGTACATTATTTAAGTGTACATTTACAATAGCCAAACGACTATAAATGTGAAATTATTACAAAAGAAAATCATTTTAAATTACCAGTCTTGGTATTCAGAATGCAGCATTTACAAACTCAAATGAATAACAAATAAATAAATTAATTAATTAATTAGTATATAAATAAATTAATTAATAATTAATCAAAACAAAAATTGGTCAATAAATTTAACAAATAATAATAATAATAAAGACATAATAACACGATGAAATATAATAAAAACAGAATATAATAAATTTGAAACAATAACACAAACAAATAAAATAAAACATAAATGGTTGACCAACCATCGAAGCCTCCAATGGCATAAATGATGTCCTCCATGACTGCCACAGCAAAGTTACTTCTGGCAGAATTCATTCTGCCTATGGACTCCCAACAATTCGCTACTGGATTGAAACGTTCGCCTGGGAAATTACGTCTAATTATTATTATTATTATTATTATTATTATTACTAGCAATTACTTAATTAACAATAAAGCATACCATCATCATCACCGTGACTATAATAAAGTAAAATGATAAATAATAACAATTATTAGCTGTAGCTCACGCGTTCGGCGCTATATAAATGACTTATTATTATTATTAATTATCCAATTCTATTTTAAATGATTATCCAACGACAACACCAACAACAACAGCGACAACGAAAAGCAACAATGCATACAAACAGGAATCGAGTCTCCTGCTCCCGTCGAATCCCCCGAGGGCGTAGATGAGGTTCTCGTGCGCCACGAGACTCACACCACTCCTGGCCATCGTCATCCTGTGGATGAGGGTCCATTGGTCCGAGACCGGGTTGTAACATTCCGCCGAGGAGAGGCAGTGCTCGCCGTTGAAGCCGCCGACGATGTACAAGTCGTCTGGGTGGATGGATGGATGGATGATGATGATGATGGAAGTGATGACGACAACGACGGTGATGATAATGATGGTGACGATGACGACGACGATGGTAGCGTTAATGCAAAACATAATTAGTAATAGGTTTTATTATTTGTATGAGAATATTTAGAAACTTTTACAAATAATAGTTTTAATAAATAATGGAATTGATACTTCTTCTCACTTTTATTATAACAATTATAATATTATAACAATGATGTGTTAATAATAATATTAATAATTAATATTCATATAATTATCATCATCATCATCATTATCATAATCCGCGAGGAATGCCTTTAAGGAAGTCAGCGGAGGCGTCACTCCTCTGGTGGTGCATCGGTTGAACGTAGCGCCACTGATTGGTGCTGACCGAATAACACTCCACCGTATTCAACCGCGACCTTCCGTCGAATCCTCCACAGGCGTAGATGTGTCCTTTCCAGCTGGCACCGCTGACGTAACACCTCTGGCTGTACATGGGTGCCAGCTCTTTCCACTCGCCTATCCTGCAGGAGTGGAGTGGATCAAGTGGAAATGATTTCGACGACGACGATGATGACGACGTTGATGACGATGGCGATGACGACGACGACGACGATGAAGAGGATTGTTTGATGGGATTGTTGTGGCGATAGAGGTGATTGATGTTTTATTAATGGCATGCGTTACAGGCAGTAATGGTACATTTTTTATGGCACCATTAACGGACTATTTATTCGACGTAATAAAACATTCCATTTCCTTTATCCACGATATTTATGCTTAAAAGAAAATTAATTAACACGGCATCATCACAACAATCGTCATCACCACTACCACCATCATTATCATCATCACCATCATAATCATCATCATCATCATTATCAATGTCATCAAAATCTTACGTACTCCGGGTTAAATGACTTGACAGAGTTGAAGTAATAGGATCCGTCGAATCCTCCGATCAAATAAATGAGCGACTCGTGAACGACCATGGCGTGGTAGGCCCTTGGTACGGTATCCTCGAGTAGGGGGTGGCTGTACCAGTGGTCCACTTTGGAGTCGTAGGTCTCTATGAAGGCTATGGCACTGTCCCCTGTAATATTAATTGAGAAACTACTCTGTCATCATTATAATAATTCATACATGTCAGTGATATAACAGTTTCACTTACTAATTACCTAGCAACTTAATAATAATAATAATAATAAACTTTTAAGAATTAATACCATTAAAAAAGGTCCATGCTCAGTATGAATGAGAAATTATAATCTATAACATATTGTAATAACCCGGGGTCCTCAAACTAATTATAGAAGGTCAGGTTTATTGAAAGTTGTCAGATGGCTTGGAAGATGTAAAATGCTTAATTGATTAAGTCTTGAAATCTGCTGTTTCTATTACTCTCGCTCTACTTTCCGAGGTAAATCCATTTGTCAAGGTACATAACCAAAGAGTCTGAATAGCACCAATTTAATTCTCAAATTATATTGCCACTAAATTTAATTAATTATTAAATTAATTAATCGGCAATATAATTTTAAATATTATTCAATTTCTAGGGATCCAACACTGCCCCCTCCTTAAATCTGTTCGTCCCGAACAGACATCTATTCCCATTTTCATTTTTACTCTCGGAATAGGATCCGATCTTCCAACAATCTCATGGCTGCAAATCCCAGATCCATTTGCTTTGTCATCTTCTGGGATTTCTGTCTCCTCCCTTTTACTTCTGCGTCCCGCAAGTTTCATCCGCGGAACATCGCCATTTCTATGCACGCTCTCCTGCTCCACGATGTCGCCAGATCCCAGACTCTCCTCAGGATCACCTGCTCCACTTTCCATGCTAGGCACTCTCCTGAAATCCCGAGCACTCCCTTCTGTTATTTCCAATGGAGCCGAAACATCCGCTGGTAAATCCATGGGCTGTTCTGTAGACTCTACTTGTTCCACCATCAAATCCGTGCGCTCCACCGGCAACTCCACGTGACTCATCAGTAATTCCTCCGGCTGCACCAATAACTCCACATGATCCACCGGCAAACCTACGGGCTCCTCCGAAAGCTCCACTTGCTCCACTAACACCTCCGTGAGCTCCCCGAGCCCTGCCGACGACTCGACCTGATCTGGTAACTCTATGGGCTCTAACGTCGAGTTCTCTAAGTCTGCCATCACGCACAGAGTTTCTGGAGACACGCACGCACTGTGGTCGGGTGTGTCTTCTAATGACTCCATCCCAATGCTGCCAGAAACGGTACTTGGAACATCAGAACTCTTCTCAGTAGAGTTTCCACCAGAAACCAAAGAGACATCCTGACATGGAACCGCTGTGTTTTCCAAATTGCCCCTAATACTCCTCCTCCACTCCCTAAAATCCTCTGTGCACTTTCTCAGAAGATCACGAAATTCTTCCTTTTTTTTATCGGATGGATTCTCAAATTCGTATTCCTCCGGGTCATGGCCATTCTCTGTCAGCCATGCCCCAAGTCGCTCCCGTATCTCAGCTTTCGTGCCTTTCCAATCCAGGCCACGATCTCTCAATTCCTGTCTCAATCGAGGCACGTACAATTCATCCAAGTACTTCGGCATCCTTCACTTTTCAACTAAACAAGCTTCTACCTTAGTTACTTTTGGACACCCTTTAACTCTAAATCCCACTCCTGACACCAATGTAATAACCCGGGGTCCTCAAACTAATTATAGAAGGTCAGGTTTATTGAAAGTTGTCAGATGGCTTGGAAGATGCACGATGCTTCAAATGTCTAAGTCTTGAAATCTGCTGTTCTCTAATTCTCGCTCTCTTTCCGAGATAAATCCATTTGTCAAGGTACATAACCAAAGATTCTGAATAGCACCAATTAATTCTCAAATTATATTGCCACTAAATTTAATTAATTATTAAATTAATTAATCGGCAATATAATTTTAATTATTCTTCAATTTATTGGATCTAGGGATCCAACAATATTATAATAATTATCATACATTATAGTGGCCAATAAAATAACAGTTTTAATTAATAATTACCCATTAACTTAGTAATAATATTAATAATAATAATGCAACTATTATAACTGACCGCTCCATCCTCCGATGGCAAAGAGCACGTGTCTGGGTATCCTAGGCCTGAGCAGAGGGTGGGCCAATGATACCCTACTCGAGGCTGCCATGAGGCCGTTCTTCTCGGACCAGTTGATCAGAGACCAGGCCTGATCCGCTATGTCCTCGATCTTGGACCAATTGGACGTTACGTGGAAATTGCTGAAGGCCTCTTCCAGAAAGAAGTCGCTGGAAAGTAGTCCCAGGCGCATGCAGCGCAGGAATTTGTCCATGTGGCAAGCTCTCTCGCTGCGCATTGATATGCAATTAGATTTGTTTTCATAAAAAAGTTAATTAAAGACGAGTGGAAGTATTTTTAGTTTTGGTCTATCAAAGTTGTCTCAAGCGCTAATAGATCTAACGATAGACAAGAAATTAATTAGAAGCACGATTATTCACAACGTATAACTTATGTTAAATCCACAAAATACCCCAAACATCTACTAAAAAATCTCGAGTACACAAAGAATCGTCTGACTGGTCGATGGATCGTATCCACTGGATGCAGAAGCTTACTCCAACCTTACTCAAAGCCACTGCCGAGTAACTTGTCTCACACATTCAGTCAAAGCACATCACCTTTTGCATCTTCCAAACCTTTTGCAAAGCACCATAACATCCACCCAGCAATTTCCAGGTCCGTGTACCTGCAGTTATAGTTGATCCAGTGGATGGCAGCCCTGAACACCTGTTCCTCTCTGCTAACGTTGAGCAAGTTGTTGCTGAGGAAGCAGCAAAGTTCGAACTCGTCGATAGATGTCACGAAGTCGCTCGACTGGTTCACCACGTCTATGAAGTTCTGTAGGATGAAGTCTGGAATAAATTAAGAATATATTATGATAATTAGGGATATATTAGGATTAAATTAGGAATATATTATGATAATTAGGTAGATTGTTAGCATATTAATTGGAGTGACTTTAACCAATTTTTATAATTTATCTAAGATTACGTGTGTTATTGTCTTAACGTTTCAAGACTTTTCGACTGAAATTAATATTCCATTGTGAGAATTATTTGGTCCGTAGACCAACTAATACCTTTAAAAATAATTATAAAAAATTCACCCAACCATAGACATATCCTTTCTATCTAAAAGTGAACGTAATTTTTATAGCGCAAGCTTTCTCAAAATCCGACGTTCCGATTCTAACTTTCGCTCTTCGAGATGAGATCAGTCCTGTTGTAGACTTTGGCAAATTTAAGACATTCAATGCTATTGATAGGCTTCAAGTTGAGTACAAGATATTCTACGCAAATGTCACAAATTCCGTTCAAACAAAAGCACTCTGCATGCGAGAAGACGCCATAGATGTTGTCGTGGTTCAGTGGCAGTTTCAAGGTATAGATGTAGTTGAGAATTATCTCCATGATGTCAGTCTCCAGGCCCTAGAAAATAAACGATTAATTAAATAATTACCTTTATTTATTTATTTATTACAGTCGCTGGAAAGTAGTCTTTAAATGGTAATAAAATTGTAATATTACGTTGTTAAATAATAATCAATTAATTTATAATATTTTATATAATTCAGTATTTATATTATACAATTTATAATAGTTATATTAATATATATTATACAATATATTTAATATATATATATTTATCATTATTATTTATTATATATATAATATAAATTTATTATCCATGTAAAATTAATTTATTATTATTATTATTTTCATTGAAAGACCTCCATGGTTATGACATCCTCCATGGATTCTTTCATTCCATTGGTAAACAAAGCAAAGAAGTAACTGCTGTGGGCTGCCAAAATGGCCCTATGGACCGGGAACTTTGTACCGTTGACCACCAAAACTACGTCGCAAAAGATTCCTTTCAATTTGGAAAAGTTCGGCATGAATTTGTTCCATTTTTAGCAATAAATACGTAATATTATTTTATTATTACATGAGTAATTTGGCCGCTATTAGTTTATTTAGCTACTTATTATAGTATTACATTAACATTATTATGTAATTAATTAAAGCATCTCTTGATTCAATTTCAATCATCGAAATTGAAAAATGTTATTTTGCAAATGTCCCAAGAAACACAAAGGATTGTGTATCCGGACTCGACTTTCCCAAACTGGGTTTCGAACTCTGGAAGATCTTGAATCCCAAGATGCAATTCTAGTATTACAGTAGTCTGTAGTATTGACTAACCTCTCTGTCTGAAGTGATTGTATGTCTCCCACATGTCCTTAAACGGAACATTGTTAGAACCGAGCACTTCGCTGGCGGAAGGTTTTGCCTTCGATGAAATTTGGAGACTGTTCCTGGCTGCTGGCTTGCTCAGAGAAAACTTCAGTTCCATGTTTTCAGACGAAAGCAATTTTACAACACTCCAGGTCTAAATTTGTTGCTGATTATTCGACTGACTTCCCAATATCTGTCTTAACCTTTCTCACTTAGTCAATTCGCAGCTGAACTTGTAGACATGTATAATTTTAGATATTCTAGTACAATTGTTAATTATAGCCTAATAATAATAATAATTAAGTATAAACAAATATTTAATAATTAGTTATGAGAGGGCATCATCGGTTATGTTTCCTGTGAGGCGAGAAATGCAGGGGTTAGAGTTCGTCAAATTAAGTCCCCGTTTTATGCTCCCCCTTTTTACAACTTAAAGAACTGAAAAACCTGGCCAGACTTGTTTATGAAATTTAACAACGTCATCTGAAAATTGCGGATGGAAAAGCGTAAACCAAACCTTAGATCTCTCAAATAACTTTGAATAAATATCTGGCTCATTCATTGTTCTATTTTCTGTAAGACTGTCTGCAAATTTTCAGCAAATTGCCATGGAGAATGATGATAGTGCAGACAAAAGCGAATAGTTTAAACAAAAATCAGTTCAAGAAGATTTTATTAACTGGAATTTTGGCTGGCGATTGGTATTCATTAAAGGCAGATTGGTTTCTATCAAAAAATAATAATAATTAAAAGCTAAAATGAATTTGCAACTTCAAAACGAATAAGAAACCTATTCACATTCACCATAATACTCTGAAATATTTGTAAAATTCCACCGCTCAAAAAAATAATTTGCAAAAAAATATTTAAATTAGCTTTTAAATTGATAAATCTAAACATCTTGGCGACACAAAGTATACACCTCAAATATTAAAACAAAAAAATGATCTAGATTAACATTTATCTTTGCTTTTGGGGAAAAAAACAACAATTTTTCGACCAATGAAAAGAGACCAACAGCTGGTATAAAAGCGATTGTATAGCCAATGTTGGTCTCGTCTTTGCACGCCTGTCAGGCAAGATTTGTCGAAACTCTAGCGACGAACACGTGTTTTGGATATTGTTGCGCAGTTTTTCTACCGGACTTTTTCCTTGAATTCAATCCTTTAAAATGAATTGGAAAGACAAAGATTACGATGCCGGTAGGCTGGACTTTTAGCTTTTGGCATGTCCAGGTGGTATCCACCTTAGAAATACCTGTAGCACCTACAAATGCTTGTAGCCATGTTTAATTAACAACATGATTATGTAACTAGACGTTTACGTGCCTTGACAATTAGCATTTTCATTTAAATATTCATATAATTCACGTGCACATTCCATATACGCATTTGAATTCGTATTGAAATTAATTTAATATTAATGAACCCCTTAAAAACGTAAACAGTCGAGAAGGAGATATATGATACCCTGGAAGAAAGGATAATGATATTCGACGGTGCCATGGGAACCATGATCCAGAAACTGAAATTGGAAGAGGAGGATTTCCGAGGCGACGAGTTCAGGGACCACCCGAAACCCCTGAAAGGTGACAATGACCTACTGAGTCTGACTGCCCCTCATCACATTTACAGGATCCACAGGGTTGGAATTCTGTTCTTGATGCTGATTTTGATTATGTTGCAATGTGCCAAAACATTTTTTGGTCATTCGTATGGAAATATTTTGTGAACATTTTGAAATTTATTCGTTTGAAGTAAGAAACTGGGTTTCTGTTTCGAAACAGACTTTGACAGCCGTGTTTATGTTATGTCATGTTCATGCTAATTGGTCTAAATGTAGGTCAAGTTTTTTTTAATGGATTATTGAGATCACGTTTTAATAAATTTTCTATTTATTCATAAAATTGTGAATTATTCACAATTATTGTGGACATTTCTCAATATCATTCAAAAATGAACATAAAAAAAAAAGATGTTAATATTTTGGAATTCAAGTCACAATTTTTCCAACTAACATCATCATCACCACCATAATCACAATCATCATCATCATAATCATTATCTTCATGATCATCACCATCATTACCATCATAATCATCACTTCCACCAGGAGTACCTGGAGGCAGGAGCGGACTTCGTGGAGACAAACACGTTCAACAGCACGAGCATCGCTCAGGCAGACTACGGCCTCGAACATCTCGTGAGTTCAAAGTTCAAAGGTCGATGACCGGAGGTCGAACTGCTCATCGTTTTGAACTCTTTTTTTTTGTTTACTTCTCTTCTTACTTAATAATAATGATGAATTATGAATACAAATGAACAATTTGCATAATAATGATAATAATAATAATTTATGCACCAGCTTTAAATGTTTGATTTGTATTTTTTTTTGCAAGCAGTTCTTTAAAACCATGACTTTGTCACATTTCTTGACCTTTATGTGCCCCTTCTTTTAGTTGTCATTGTTTTTCTTTTTCACGAAGAAGTCCAGGCAGACCAGTTGGCCCTGGCTGGATCTCATGCATATTATGTTGTACTTAATGAGCAATGATTTTTACATAATTTATTCACCCGTTGTTGACAAAGGCCATTCGAATTATTCCCTCAGGCATACAGACTCAACTACGAATCGGCCATGGTGGCAAGGAGGGCTGCCGACGACGTCACGAGGGAGACAGGTTGACATCATCATCACCATCATCGTCGTCGTCATCATCACCACCACCATCATCATCATCATCATCTTAATCATCCTCACCATTATAACAATTGCCACCATCATCGAATTCTAAATAAACCCCCATTTCATCAATTATTATTATTATCATTGTTATTGTCAGTTTAATATTAGTATTATTGGTAATTATTAATTGTTTTGTTATTATTGATAATGGTCATGATTAACCCCTGATGACCTCCGTGATCTTTCACAGGCGTCAGGAGGTACGTGGCAGGAGCCCTGGGTCCGACCAATAGGACTCTGTCGATATCCCCATCTGTTGAAAAGCCAGAATACAGGAATATAAGTGAGTGGTGGTGATTGTGATTGTGGTGGTGATGATGATGAGAATGCAATGGCCAGCCCACACTTAACATACAAATGACCAATCGTATCGCTCGATTGCCTCGTCATGAATAATTAATCAGTTGATTAACTGCTAAACCCCCTTCAGCCTTTGATGAACTGGTCGCTGCCTACACTGAAGAAACCAACGGACTTCTGGATGGATTGGTTGACATCCTCATTGTCGAAACCATCTTTGACACTGCAAATGCCAAGGTCGTTACCTATTCATGAGATGTTAAGCAATTCATTGCTGTCATAGGCAGCTAATTATAATATTATAATGTCATCTTGGTCGTTGGCAATACTACCTAAAGTAATGTTAACATTGATAAGGTTTCTGATCTCTGTTGTTTGCCTAGAAATTAATCGAAGCATTAACTTAGAAATTAATTTAATTTTAAAAAAATTTCCATTTTAATCACTTGATTATCCTCAGATAATTTTTCTAATAAACCAATGAAATTCATTTTTAATATTTAAAATAAATAAAATAAAACAAAATCTCCAGGCCGCGCTCTTCGCCATAGAAACGGTTCTCGAGGAGAGAAACATCAGGGTCCCGATCTTCATCTCGGGTACAATCGTGGACAAAAGCGGGAGGACGCTGTCGGGGCAGACGACAGAGGCATTCCTCATCAGCGTCTCGCATGCCAAACCCATGTGGTGAGTGAATCAATGATGATGATGATGATGATGTTGGTGATAGTGGTGATGATGATGATCAACGATGATGACTATGATGGTGATAATAATAATAATAATAATATCTGATGTCTTTATTATTCCATGAATAATTCATAAAGCGTGGGCCTCAACTGTGCCTTGGGAGCTTCCGAGATGCGACCTTTCATAGAATGCGTGGGTCTCAACACAAAAGCTTTTGTCATCTGCTACCCCAATGCTGGTCAGACATCTGATTATTATATTTTATTGAACTTATTATAATGACGAGCCAATCGTATGACGTGTCGATCGCGTTTTTAGGTCTCCCCAATACTTTTGGAGAATATGACGAGCAGCCCGAATATACGGGGAAGATGTTGCAGGTTGTTGTTGTTCAACATTGTTGTTGTTGCTAATATTGTTGTTGTTGTTGTATTAAATTGCATTCTTTACTTTGTTAATTATTTCACCAATTCTCGGCAGTCATTTGCAAAGGACGGCCTCGTGAACATCGTTGGAGGATGCTGTGGAACGACTCCGCCTCACATAAGGTTCTTCTGGGCTCATTATAATAATAATAATAATCTCTTTGCGAATATTTGGAGCTCATTATGGTTTCACACATAAATGTTTACGAGGTCCTGTACTTAATTCCTTGTAGAGCCATTGCAGAGGCTGTCAAAGATGTCTTACCAAGAGTTCCACCAAAATCCCTGCATGAAGGGTCACTGTTGCTGTCAGGTGATAATTATTGTTATGATCAATATAATTATTGTTGCAATTACTGTTATTATGTTTAATTATTCATCAATTTTTCTACTTGCTAATAATAATCCCCCCTCTAAACATGGCTAATTATCATATATCTCCCCCCCCCCCCAGGTCTGGAACCACTGAGGATCGACTCGTACACTAACTTCGTGAACATCGGGGAGAGGTGCAACGTGGCTGGTTCGAGGGCATTCTGTAAACTCATCAAGGACAACAAGTTTGATGTGAGACGATTATGATGATGACAACAACGACGATGGTGATGATGATGATGGCTGCAAAGGTGGTGCTGGTAGTAGTGGCTATTCTTAAATGCATATGATTAGTTTTTGGAAGATGCAAACTTCAGGAATGCAATTGAAAGTGACTCGTTCTTTGATAATTTCAAAACAAATTCAAAATACTCCACCTCATTAGCATATCAGAATACATAATATTAATGTATTAAAATTTATGCCGACCAATGGCAACAGGAAGCCTTGAACGTGGCCAAGGTCCAGGTGGAGAACGGAGCAGTGGTGTTGGACCTCAACATGGACGAGGGGATGTTGGATGGAAAGGCGGCCATGTCCAAGTTTGTGAATCTCATCTCGTCTGAGCCTGACATTGGAAAGGTCTGATCAACTGTTGTTGTTGTTGTTTTGAGTTTAATGTTTTTTTTATATTAGATATTTTTTAACTTGATTAATTTTAATGATAGCAATAATTGTAATAATAATAATAATAAATAATGTTGTTGTTGCTGTTGTTGGCTGCGTTGTTGTTTTGAGTTTTATATTTGTTATGAGTTTAATGTTTTTTTATTATAAATATATATTTTTTTAAAACTGGAATAATTTCATGGCTTGAGACGTGATTGTTTGAAGTACAGATTTGTTGGCCATTTTTTACAAGGATTTCATTCCTAGTGATATTTTTTTGCTAAGATTTTCATCACTATAAAATACAATAACATTTTAAATTGGATTATCATTTTCTTTGTCACCAACATTAATATTAATATTAATCAATCAGTCAATCAATCAACTGCTTAATTAATTATTCAACACCCTCCACCCACCTCATCTTCCCCCTACTCAGGTGCCCCTGTGCCTAGACTCCTCGAACTTCGAGACCATCCTGGCGGGCCTGAAGTGCACTCAGGGCAAGTGCATCGTCAACAGCATCAGTCTTAAGGAAGGCGAAGAGGACTTCGTGAAGAAGGCCAAACTCATCAACAGGTTCGGTGCAGCAGTCGTCGTCATGGCATTCGATGAAGTCGGACAGGTGGGTGGTCTTGAGGGGGAGGAGTAAGAAGGGACGGGATGGTTTTGATTGGTTAAGGGGAGGGGTCATTGTTGGCCATTGAGACTTTACTAATTTATATTTATTTATATTTACCAATTATAATTTATTAATAATGATTTCATAATTTGTTGATAATGACATTATTGTTATAAGCATTACATGCATGTAATTATTATTATTACAGTTATTATTATTATTACAAATATTATTATTATTATTATTATCATTATTATTATTATTAAGTCATAATTTCCTTGCCAGGCCACCGAGGTGGACAGGAAGGTGGAGATATGCACCCGTTCGTTCAACATTCTCGTCAACGTGGTTGGTTTCGATCCGACCGACATCATCTTCGACCCAAACATCCTCACCATCGGAACGGGGATGGAGGAGCACAATACCTATGGGATCAACTTCATCGCTGCCACCAAGCTCATCAAGGTGGTCATGATGATGATGATGACAATGGTGGTGGTGTTAATGATGATGATGATGGTGGTGATGGTG
The DNA here is from genome assembly GCA_034509925.1 of Hirudinaria manillensis. Lineage (NCBI taxonomy): Eukaryota > Metazoa > Annelida > Clitellata > Hirudinida > Hirudinidae > Hirudinaria > Hirudinaria manillensis. Next base: position 3,124,240 of record CM067530.1, on the reverse strand, counting down.
ATGGCAAAGGCTCTTTCAAGATGGTGATCATTTGGCAATTGTGATGATGATACGATATCTGTGGGTAACCGCAGTGATAATGATAATGATCTCCAACAGGAGAAGAATCCAGGCTGCAGGATAAGCGGAGGAGTTTCCAATCTGTCCTTTGCCTTCCGAGGCAAGGAGAGAATCAGGGAAGCCATGCACAGTGTATTCCTCTATCATGCCATCAAGGTATTATTGTCCAATGTACAGCCTCTATTGATGATGATGGTAATGACTATGATGACTAATGGCAATGCTGCTACCACTTATGGCAGCAACAGTGGTGATAGAGTCGATGGTGATGATGATGACGTGGAAATGGACTCCAATGGCCCTTCCTGTTTTCTTAATCCTCCCATCCAGTCAGGCAGGGACCAATGATTGATGATGATGATGATGGCGACAGTGATGATGATGATGATGATGACGACAGTGATGATGATGATGATGATTCTTAATCCCACAACCAGGCCGGCATGGACATGGGCATCGTGAACGCAGGCAACCTCCCCGTCTACAGTGAAGTCGACTCACAACTCCTCGAACTCTGCGAAGACATCCTTTGGAACAAGTCCACAGAGGCCACTGAAAGACTGCTGGTCTTTGCACAGGTGATGATGATGATGATGACGATGGTGGAGGTGATGATGATGATGTTGGTGGAGATGGTGGCAGTGATGGTGGTGATGAGGGTGATCATGATGATAATGATGATTATCTTGATGTTGGAATCAATGTGGTATCATTAAAACGAAGATGATGATGATGATTATCTTGATGTTGGAATCAATGTGGTATCATTAAAACAAAGATGATGATGATGATGACAGTGAAGTCATTTCCAATAAATACCCACTTTATTTTTTTTATTTAAGGACAGGGGACAAATTAATTCTGTTATTTATGCAAATTATTACTATTATTATTATTACCATTATTATGATTATTATAATTTTTTTCTTAATTATTCAAAATGTCTCATATTGTCGTCTGTCGTCTGTCATGGCAGGGCTACGGAAACAAGGACAAGAAACAGGTGATCGACGAGGAATGGAGGTCGTTGAGTGTGGAGCAGAGAATCGAACATGCCCTCGTTCGGGTGAGTGCTTTACGATGATGACGACGATGATCTTGATAATAGTCTCAGTGTTTTACGATGATGATAATGATGATGATGACGATGATGATAATGATCTTGTCTCAGGATGATGATAGTCTCAGGAATTGAAGTAAAAAAACCAATTGAAACATTAAAAAAATCGCAGTCAATGACTGTTATATAACCACCACCAGTCATCATCATCATCTTCTTCTTCATCACCAGTCATCATCATCACCACCACCACCATTGTTTTGCAGGGCATCGACAAATACATCACCGAAGATGCCGAAGTGGCGAGGCAGGACAAGTCCAAGTATCCGAGGCCTTTGAACATCATCGAGGGACCACTCATGAAGGTGAACGTCTCCTACCTGTACGATGTTTTTTTAAAAATGACAAATATTTGGCAAGCAGCTTTGTCATTCTGGTGTTGTGTTTCATAGTGTGTCTTGTGTTTTTCTAGGAAAGAACAACAATAATCAATTTTAGGAATTAAATCATATTTATTATTATTATAATAATTATTATAATAGTTATTGTAATTTTATTACTATAATAGTTATAACAGTGATAATTCTTTTTACCTGATGGATACCATTATCATAATCATCGCAATCATCATCACCGCTTCACCTCTGACCCCAGGGCATGAGCATCGTCGGTGACCTCTTCGGGTCGGGCAAGATGTTCCTGCCGCAGGTCATCAAGTCCGCAAGGGTGATGAAGAAGGCGGTGGGGTATCTGATACCATTCATGGAGGAGGAGAGACTCAGGAACATACAAGAGACTGGTATTGATGATCTGGTGAGTAATGATGATGATGATAGTAATAATCATAATCGTATTGGTGATTATAGCATTTAGTTCAAATCAATCTATAGGACATTGCATGCTCACTTCCTGTCATCACATTATCACATCATCATCGTTATCATATTCATCATGATATTCATTATCATATTCATTATCATCCTCATTATCATATTCAATATCATCTTCGTTATCATCATCATCATCCTTCCAGAAAGGCGCTTACGTCGGCACGGTCGTCATAGCAACGGTGAAGGGCGACGTCCACGACATCGGCAAGAACATCGTGTCCGTGGTCCTGGGCTGCAACAACTACAGGGTCGTTGACCTTGGGGTCATGACCCCCTGTGAGAGGATCATTGATACTGCACTCAACGAGAACGCAGGTCCGTGTTGTGTTGCGATTCCATTTTCAATGTTTCTGGAAGCCCATTGGGTTTCTTTATTATTATTATTATTGTTACTATTATTATTATTGCTGTTTAGTATTCCTTGAATTAGTATTTTTATTAAAACTTGTACCATGATGATGCAGATCGTTTTATATTCAAATGCTATTTTTCTTAATCCGTTTGAAATAAAAGATTTATAAATAATAATACATAATTTTTACTTTAATACTATAAATTATTGTAATAATACTTTTAATATAATGACATTTGTAATTTGTTAACAATCAGACTTCATTGGTCTGTCTGGTCTGATCACCCCGTCATTGGACGAAATGATTCACGTTGCCAAGGAGCTGGAAAGGAGGAACATCAAGATCCCTCTTCTCATTGGTGGAGCCACGACCTCGAAGTCATTATCATATCATTATCATATCATTATCATATCATGAATATTCATCGGATTAATAATAATATGCATTCTAAAAGAAGATTAAAGAAGCATTTTAAATTTATAAAATTTATTATTGTATTATAATTTATTTTATTATTAATTTATAACTAAATTTATTATAAATAAATAAAATACTATAATTATTACAAACAGTATGCTTTATAATGTAATAATCGCATATTACCAAACAATTAAAGCATTTTAACTGTCCCTTATTCAGCATTTTTATTTAATCTAATTTTAATCATAATATTTTTATTTTATTTTATTTTAATCATATTATTATTTACATCTGATTATTTACAGAACCCACACAGCTGTAAAAATAGCACCCAAGTATTCTGGGACCACGGTTCATGTTCTCGATGCTTCAAAAAGCGTCGTTGTGGTCAGTAGAAATATTGGCTTTGATTTTGTTTAATATTGAATTATTTATTTATTTATTATTGTTTTTAAATTATTTTAAATTTCATTTTATTTTTTTGTTTTCTAGTTATTCTAAGTAATTGACTTTTGATGACTTGAGTAAGATTAATGAAATGATAAAGTATAAGAAAATATTGTAAATATTGTGCAATAAATTGAAAAATACTGAATTTGATGTCGTTCAGTGCGGTTCCTTCATGGATTCCTCGAAGAAGGAGGAGTTCATCGAGGAGGTGGCGGAGGAATACGAGGAGATCAGGGAGGATCATTACGAGTCACTCAAGGTACCCAATTAACATATTATAATCGTGTTTTGTTTATGAATTCTAATCAACCGATTAATATATTATAACCATTGCTGTTTAAGTATTACAATTGTGGCTCATTAAAACAACAGTGGTCATGACCTATTGACTTAAGGTCATTCTCATGAATATGAAGTTATTAATTTCAGTTTCAACTTTTATATTAAAGATTAAGTTTATTGGGGGAGTCATCTTCAGTTCAAATGTTGTTAATCAAATTATTTAGTTAATACGTTTACTAATAATAATAATAATAATAATCAGACTAACGATAGTCATTTGAAAGAATAACTCATTGAGTAAGTAAGTAATTTCCCCGACTTCCATTAATAAATAATTCATAACCCTCTCAGGATCGTAACTATCTCTCTTTGGATTCTTCGAGGCAGAAGAAGTTGAAGATTAACTGGAAACTCGATCCACCGATGTGTTGGTTTTTTTGTCGATTAACATGTTAATTATTAATTAATATTAAATATTTAATAATATTTAAATAAATATTTAAATATAAAAATATAATACAATAATAAAAAATAATATAAAAACTATAAAAAAATATAAATAATATTTAATTATTTAATTATTACTTAATTAATGTGATTTTCACTGGATAATTTGGGAAATATTTTTTATTATTAAAAATGAAAACTGCAAGAATTAATGGAATAAATTATAGTTATTAAATTTAAGCTTCTACTAAATACAGCAACTGTTGTATGCTTAATCTGTAGCCTGTCCTTTCAAAGGAGTCTATGCTGTTACTTAACTACCTTGCGACCCTTGAACTTTGAACTTTCGTTAAGGTCGACCTTCCTTCCTGGGCAGGGAAGAGTTCGAGGACTATGACTTGAAGAGGATCATCCCGAAGATCGATTGGAAGGAATTCTTCAACGTTTGGCAGATCAGGGGCAAGTATCCCAACAGAGGATACCCCAAGATCTTCAACGATCCAACCGTTGGTGAGTGACTGGCTTCACCTTACATATTTGTATATATGGAGGTTGTCATACATGGCAGTGCACTTTTACTCGCTTACTCATTCACTCGCTCGCTCGATCATTCCACGATGGTCTGTCAGATTAGAAACATTTGCAGTTTATTTTCATTTTGATTCAATGCCTCCTTATTGATAATCTTGAGTTTAATTGTGTTGCTTTGTCAAAACACTGATTGGTCAGTCGATACCATTACTTGTCCAACCAATCAATCAACAACCACAATCACCACGGCAACCACTCGCAGGTCAGGAAGCAAAGAAGCTGTTCGACGAGGCGCAGACGATGCTGATGAACATCTGCAACAAGCACCTGCTCAGGTGCAGCGGGGTGGTCGGATTCTGGAGGGCGGCCAGCGTCGGCGATGACGTCAAGCTATTCGATCGCCAAGACAACCACATAGCCACGCTGTACGGGATAAGGCAGCAGGTTGGTGACGGTGATGATGATGATGATGATCTCCGGTCAACTCTTCAGCTCAAGTAATTGAGCATTAGCTTAGCTAGTGGTGCTCCAATGTAGTAATAAATGAGTCTTGGTCAAAAGAATCATTGCATGGGACACTTGTGAGAACGCCATGTTTTTCAACCAAAAGTGTTTTTCAAGTCATTCATCAAAAAATAACTTGAAGATTTAATTTAGCCCCAAATTTGTGTTTTTCCACTGCTAAATTAAGCTCAAAGAGAGATTTTTGTTCTCTGATTGCCTTTAGACTCAATAATGATGACTGATCACTGATTGATTGATTGATTGATTGATTGATTGATCCACAGGCTGAGAAAGACACCAACCCAGACGAACCCCACTACTGCCTGTCAGACTTTGTGGCACCGGAGTCCTCGGGACTTGAGGACTACGTTGGAATGTTTGCCGTCAGCTGCCTCAATGCAAACGAGTTGGCAGAGACGTGAGTTTGTGTAGATGTATGTATGTGTGTGTGAGTTCCCTATACAGATGATTCCGTGGCAATTAAAACTCAGTTATGAATGAGGAGCCAAGTTTGTTAAATTGATTATGAAGGCATAAATATGATAGTAAAATTAATAAATTATATAGATAAATATATCATCTCATTGCAATCTTCTCAGATATGGACCCTATGATGACTACAATGTCATCATGATTAAAGCTCTGGCCGACAGATTGGCTGAGGTGAGTAGCATCAATGATAGTGATTACGGTTATAACAATTGATGGTTGTTGTGGCATCCACAACACGAAAAGCCGCAATTTGCACAAAAACAACAGCACAAAAATCGACCGCAACAAAAATGCAACCTATAGCTCAGGTGCGAGGCGCTATATAAATGACATATTATTATTATTTATTATTTAAAAAAGAAATCGAAACCAAATTCCAGGCTTTTGCCGAAGAACTGCACGAACGAGTGAGGAAGCAACTCTGGGGTTACTGCAAAGGGGAGAGTCTTGATGCCAACGAATTGCATCAAATCAAATACCAGGTTCTTACTTTCTTTCTTACAGACATCTTGTTGAATTAACATTCATGGCAGCTGTGTTTTCATTTAAAAATAACTCTCTGCTTGTTGTGAAAATAATTATCTTGGTTAAATATTATTTTAAAAAATTAACATAATAATTATCATGATTTCATCCCCATCGACCTTTTCCTTACATACAGATTGAATTAATGTTTACAATGTCACAATAAACAAAAATCACATAAAAACAATTCTTACCACGACTTTATCCCTGCCTGTATTATCCTTCCACAGGGCATTCGTCCCGCCCCTGGCTACCCCAGCCAACCCGACCACACCGAGAAAGAGACGATGTGGAAGCTGCTCAGACCCGACTCTGTTGGCATCCAGCTCACAGAATCCCTGGCCATGATGCCTGCAGCTTCTGTTAGCGGTCTTTACTTCTCTCATCCCAAGTCCATCTACTTCAGTACTGGGAAGATAACCAGGGAACAGGTTCGATGATTGGATGGTATTTTTGTCTGTCAGTTGGTGATTGGTCAGTAGGCTCAGTAGTAACCTCAACAGGTTACAATGAGCTGAGTTTTTGTTTCTTTATAGTGTATTAATCATTCATTCGTTTGTTCGTTCATTCATGCATTCATTCGTTCATTCATTCATTCACTGGTTAATTTTGTTTAGCTAACATTGTCTTCTGTTTATTTTTCACTATCAGGTCCAAGATTATGCCTCCAGAAAGAACATAGAGTTTGGGCAAATTGAAAAATGGCTCCTCCCTGTCCTGTCTTATGATCCTTGAGAAGTTCTCTCCTACAGATTTCCAGGAATTGTTTTCATAAATTGTCAACAAATTTTGAGCCTTTTCTCAAAAAAACAAACAAAAAAATTTATTCCCATTTGAAAATTGCATTTTGCAAACATATTTTTTTCTTTCCGCTCTCATCGAATGACAGCAGCTTGAAATTCTCCGGCATTGAAATTGATTTTGTGAATTCACTTTTGACATCATCCCAGTGTAGTATCCATCAGCACGTTCATGACATCATCATCATCATCAGTTCTCAGTTCATGCATTCGACCTCCACATTCTATCAAATGCTCTTTTGAATTACAATCCACAAGCTCAAGCAAACCCTATGCACCAACTTCAGTACAACTTCACCTGCACCTCTGACCTTCAGTCCGTAAAGTACAAACTCAAACACTTCAAAACTCGCAACATCACCCGCGGACGTTGTTGTTGTTGTTGTTCACATTCCCCATTTGAGTTAGTCATCTAGTATCATATTGACTTTCATCTTTGTAAACCACTATCATCAGTAATATTGGAAGGACAGTTACGTGGAGAGACCAAAGCACCTAGAGCCGTCGTTCTTCTCCTGTTGCACGTCATTGTCCTTTGACACACGACCTCATTACATTCATATCATTTTTTTTATATAAATTTTGTTAATTTATTTTCTTTTTCACTAATGTTTAACATTGTCTTCATTCAGTCAATCAGCATCATTAACATAATCAATGTTGTCATCACAACATTTCTCCCCCTTGTCTTGTGCTTAATGTCCTCATTGCCCCCTCCTCCTCCTCCTCCTCCTCCTCCTCCTCTACACTCACATGTTCTGAACATCAAACATCTTCTGGAAATCCCCAGTGCAGCACCCTCCAAGACCATCTCCACAAAAATGGCAGAACGTTGCCGGTAGCAACCATCGATCATTGCAAACAACGTGACCTCCAAAGAACGTATACACATGTAGATATAAATAACCAATGAGACCTTATCATAACTTCCTGGTGCAAAATATTGTCCAGCTCGGGTTTTCCTATCCCAGACGGGGAGTCATCTGGGCCTTCAAAGTGCATGAAATGAGGCCCACAAAAATAGAACAACAATTAGAAACACAAAAGCTTATGATTGCAGTTAACAGTGTTTATCACCAAAATTGTTGATACATCATGATACAGTTCATCTTTGGGAAGCTGTAAACAAGGTTCATGATAGGCACTTTGTGACAAGACTTACTTTAAGACAAAATGCCCTCAGATCAGAACAGTTACAAGTGAATCAATGTTATTGTGCTGATAATAATTACTATTATTTTAATAGTTATATTATATATTATAAAACAAAGAATATTATGCTGTCATCATCACAGCCCAGCATGAACCAAGACGTTTCAAGGCACTCTTGCAAAACAGCCACAAATAGATTGCAGAAAAAATAGGAATTTGGTGTCCCTCATGCAATGATTTGGATTTGATAAGGCACAAAATATGATAACTTTTCACAATATTAATCATGATTTCTCAATCTAACTTAAAATTCAATTTCACAAAATAAACTTTGATATGTGGACACAGCTATGCCAACTCGACCAATGATAATGCAGTACCGGCTGCCAATAGCCAATCACATCCTGAACACTCCGAAGGTCGTGGGCTCCGTCGGTTGATTGGCTGCAGCGCTGAGGCTGAGTCCGAGAACCAGACGAGTGTCCTTAGGATCGATTATGCCATCGTTCCACAGCCTGAAAAGTTTATTCCAATTCTATTCCAAGTTTATTCTCCTTGAATGTTGAATAAGAAGTGCAATGGTCTCAGACCGATGTAGAGGTTCACTCCTACCATGCAGTGGTAGAATAGAATGATGACAACGATGTTATGGTGATGGTAATGACACAAATGACAATGTCAATGGCAGAGTGCGACATTCACTCACGGACTTGAGTGGTAACAATAGCCGTAAGATGATTACTTTGCCACCAATGAACCAACCTCGCTCCCGCATAGTACGGGTGACCCTCCCTCTCGTACTTCTCCAGGATCGGCTCCCTTATTCCTCTCTCTTCCTCTTCGCTCAACTTTCAAACAAAACGGGTTTTTGGTTTTTCATTTTCATTGCAACAAAAAATCACTTAACCATCATTTTCAATTAACTTTTTTTTCATTTTGCAATTTATCAATGAAATTATATTGTAACTATATATCGTGGTGGTTACAAACCAAGTCCAGATGACTTACCTCCTTCCCGTGTCTTTTTCGTTGGTCCTTGGCAACGGTTGCCAGGACGTTGGCAGCCTGTTCTCCTCCCATGACGGACATCCTACTGTTTGGCCACATGTACATGAAGCGAGGACTGAAGACATCAACAAACTGTTTGATTGGTTAACTATTAATAGTTAATAGACTGGAAACAGTAACCAATTTATAACTAATGACTAACAGACTTTAAGTAATAACTAATTTATACTTAATAACCAACAGACTCGAACCAATAGCAAATCGCTCAGTCAGTTAAGGAATCAATGGCATTCAAGCATTTTGAAAAAAACATCGGCACAACCACCACCACCATCATCATCATCATCAAAGCTGTTGCCATGGCTCTACTTGCATCATAGTTCAACTATAAAATATAAATTATAAATATAAAATAAGCGCTTTTAAAAACATCTGCAACCAAAAGTGCAGACCCGAATGCCCTGCCACACATGCCATAGTTTCCTGCTCCGTACGAACCACCGATGAGAACCGAGATCTTGGGCACGTTGGCGCAAGAGACCGCGGTCACCATCTTCGCGCCATCCTTGGCGATGCCTCCGGCCTCTACCTCTTTGCCGATCATGAATCCTGCGAATGATTAATTAGCATTAAATATTCTAATTGATGAAGTCAGCTTAGTGATGGAAAACCAGGTATTAAAATTAAATGTTATATACATAATTGTTTGTTTTATATTGTACATGTTCAATTTGCTATTTGTTCTTTTAGTTGCTTTGATACCTTAATAAACTCATAAACTCAAAAAAAAAAAATTAAAATGATATTCAAAGCCAAATGACTGAATTGGTAATTATAATCATATATGCAATGAGTTTGTTGAGGACAAATTATGATGACGACTATGACGACGACGACGATGATGGTGATGGTGATGATGACACCGTTACCTGTGATGTTTTGGAGGAAGAGCAGAGGAATGCCACGTTGAGTGCACAACTGAACAAAATGTGCTCCCTGCAATCCAGTATGTTAGTCACAAACACAACTATTAACACGTCTCTCATCATTGCGATAATGCTTTTTTGTGTTCGCCGTAACTATTATATCATCATCGGCTACCAGTCTCACAAGCATCTTCTAGGTACAGCTCCAGGTTGCAATTCTGCACCCCTAAGTTTAGTTTAACATATTCTTAATAATTAACATCCTTAAAAGCAGTGTTGAATTGTTTAATAGATTAAATAAAATATTAATGACATACTACTTTACATTTACGAACGAGAAATTCAAATCCGAGCATCCGACGGCTCGCTTACTTTGAGGGCGGATTCGGAGAAGAGGACCCCGTTGTTGGCCAGGATGCCCACAGGATATCCCCAGATTCGGGCAAAGCCTGCAAATGGCAAACAATATCAACTGAGCTACTTTTAAGCAATAAATAAGATGCTCATAATTTGATTCCAAGAAAAAATATGATTCAATGACACCGACAAAGATCATGATTATGACCCAATCTGAGGTTATAATTTATTTTTGCTTTTAATAGATTAACCAGTCCAAAAATTAGGCCTGAAAATAAATTTTTAAAAAATTTAAAATAACTTCCCCATGCAATAAATCAAAATCCACCAGCATCCTCCAATCACATCGCACAGAAGTAAATAAACCAGGTCATCCTCCAACCAACCGGTGACGAGGGTTTCCCCGTAGAGTGCCTTGAACTCGTCGAACTCGCTCCCATCCACGATCCTCGCGATGACCTGTCGTGGGGGTTGTGGAGTCATTAATAATTCATCAGATCAGGTTCATTAACATAATGAATGCAAGAAGAGAGACAAGTGAGGAAACCAGATGAAATTCATTGAATACCTCTCTAACATCATAAAGCATGTATATGTATATATCTCTTATATCCTGTTGTAGGGTGTTATAGTCATTAATAATTCATTAAGTTCTTTAACATAATTAATGCTAGCAAAGACACATTCCTCCACCTACCTCTCTGACATCATAAGGCCTCTTCAGGTTCCCACCGACGATGCCATAGATTTCCGAGGGGTCGAACAAGGGTTCAACGGGTTCGTAGCAGGTGACCTGGGTTGATATTGATTGCCTTTGTGAGTGATTTCATAAAATAATCAATTTATCATTGTAATTAAATAACTATTATTATTATTATTATTATTATTACTAACTATTATTATACTTAACAATCATTTAATATTAATGATAGCAGCAATGCCAGAACAAGTGTTTCCAACTGTTCAGTGACTCTGCATGTTACTTCCATGCATCATCATCATCATCATCAAATCAATTTGCTGATTCCTCTATACTCAGTCCAAAAAGGCAACGGAGTAGTACCTGTGGCTTCTGATGATTCAAATTCCGAACACACCTCCTGGCCAGGTGAAGGGCATGCTCGTCGTCCAGAGCGTAGTGATCCGTCACACCTGACCTCCTGAAATGAAGGTGAATACAGATGACAAATCTTCAATGTCAACCAATCAGATTTAAATCTTCAGGTGTCTGCCATCTCAAGTATCAGTGGACTGCACTTCAATGAACTGCTAAACAACTGTTTATAACTCTCTTGAGCTTGAAGTTTTCCATTTGCTGATTCCTCTCTACACTCTTGCAATAGTCAGTGACTTATATGTCTCTCATATGCCATTGGCTTGACAGTCAGCTAATCAGGTGATCCAATTACTCACCTGCAATGTAGGTCAGCTCCTCCCAGATCCTCAGCAGACACCTCTTCTCCTGTGGCAGCCTTCACCTGTGCAGGGAAAGAATTAATGATAGCATGAATAAATTATTCTAACAAGCGCATTAATAAACATCTTCTTAAAAAATAACTTAATAACATTATTGCTTCGAGATAATAGGAGCTAACACAAAGGAACGCAAAGAAATATGGCATTTTGCAGCCTCGAAAACATTTCCAAGATGGCTCACCAGAGGAGGACCTCCCAGGAAGACCGTGCCCTGCTTCCTGACAATGATGCTCTCGTCTGCCATGGAGGGCACGTAGGCTCCCCCAGCAGTGCAGCTCCCCATCACCACGGCGATCTGAGAGATGCCCATCGAGGACATGCGAGCCTGATTGTAGAAGATTCGGCCGAAGTGGAACTTGTCCGGGAAGACATCGTCCTGGAGAGGGAGGTATGCTCCGCCGGAGTCGACTGGACTTGCATTAATCATTAATTAATTATTAATGAGAGGATTATTATAACTCATGTCGTAATTATTAATGACAGTAAATTTTTTATATTCAGGAATCTATACCAATGACGTGTATGATGATGTACTGGCCAAATGTAAAGGATGATGAAACATAATGGCCGTGTTCATTTAATTGTAGTTGCAGCAATCATGGAAACAAATAGAATGAATGCAAAAATCGAGGACTCACCTAAGTAAATGCATGGCAGCTTATTGTCCTGGGCAATTTCCTGTGCCCTCAGGTGCTTTTTGACTGTTATGGGGTAGTAGGTTCCACCCTTGACAGTGGGGTCATTGGCCACTACCACACATTCGACCCTGGCAAAAGATAATTTTTGTCTTCTAAGAGGCATTTTTTTATTGATAGCTTAATTAATACTATTCATAAAGACATTCATTACACTGCAATGCAGTGCAAAACATAAAAACATATATCGTGGTATCACTTTACAAACATTTTAAAGAGATGAGAATAAATACAAAACATTTATTCAATAGTTGAACCCTGAAACTCTTCCAATTCCAGTGATTATTCCACCTGCTGGGACAACATCTTCTCCGTACATTTGATAACCTGCAAACTGAGAGAATTCAAGGAAAGGAGACCTGAATTTGAAAACTCTAACTTAGAATTCAAGAAAACTTTACAAATTATAAGAAAATTTATATTGGCACTTGCATTGAGATTGGCATTGCCTAAGAATTAAAAAATTCATAAGGGAAAAAATTGATGGTAAAATTACCATACTTTGTGAGTAACATAGCACTTAACATAGTGAATTAATATCATAACCTCTTTCCATATTAGAGAAAATCAAGTAAGACTAACCCAGGATCTAGAAGCCTGTCTACTCTGTCTCTGACTAGCAGCTTATTTCTAGAGAGGTGTAATTTCCTAGCTTTTTCACCTCCTCCTTATGAAACAAATAATGCTTAGTGTCAGCTACTTGAGAGAATAGTACTAATTAATTATAATCTCAACCCAGGACAATTTGGTCCACTTCCTTCCTCAAGTCATCTACGAGATTCTTCATATGGTCATAATTTTCCTTCAACGTACAAAATTATCATACCACACGTGTAAACAAAATAGCGACTTTTATAATGGCTTGTGACATTTAAAAGCAAGTTTGACAAGTGAGTTGAAATGAATATATCCACATTACATCAGTATTCAAAAGCTAAACACTAAAATTTATGAACCTTATATTCCGTAGAAGAAAAGTCCGGCATCGACCCTATCCGAATGACATTATCGGAATGGTAATACCTACTCAAGAGTCTTTGAAAATATGGTTGTCTTAATATTCTTTTCATCGTTATGCTTCTATCAACAATTTTACGTTAAGCAGAGTGGACCTAAGAAGCCAGAGATGAAAGGCGAGTAATATGCCGGTCCGGTACGATTCAGACGACACACGAAATACCAAGTGAGAATTTACAAAAGTTGAAATCACTTATTTCGGGTTTTAAAATAATTTCACTACTAAATTGGTATACATTACCTCACCAAAGTAATTTAAATTGGATTTATTAGAGCTAAAGAGAATGGATTCCACCTGTTGGTGCAAAGTGGAAAGGATTTATCAACTGTATTTGTTTCTAATTCCGGAAATTGAAAAGAAAAACTGGTTTAGGATTATTAAGGGTAAGTGTTAACTCAAAGATCCCATAGATTTTCTTGACCGAGTGAAAAGTTTGTAAGTAGTGGAGTCTAAACAAATAGAATTCTGCAAAGCTAATTGGCCTTAAATGGTCACTGATAACGGTACATCGTGTCAATTGAAGTATTAAGTTCCACCTTTTGATTTACGCCTAACTTTGTCATGAAGTCCTCTTCTTTCGGTTTGCTTATTAACTATGATCCAAGAGATGGTACCAAATTCTTTAGGAACTTTAATGGTGGTAAGGGGAGAATTAATGGTGCTAGATTTGATGTTTATATTTCAAAAAGAAAATAATTTTACGAATGTTCTCCTAAAATTACAAACCTCAATTAAAAAACAAATTGACCTATAGTAATCAGATTTGTATTTAAGACATCGATTTGCCTGTCTTAAAAAACAGTGAATTTCAATCTTGTAATTAAACTCCGACGTTGCAAAACTCGTCTTAGCTGTTTGAAGTTTGAAAAAAGGGGTGCGTTCGTTTCAAAGTTTGGTCTCAGTTTTCTGATACGGGCAGATTGATTGGCTTAAATTTCTGTCTCAAAACCAAATAAAAGACATGTCTGATGTACCTGAATTATTTTATTTTGAGGGAAGAGGAAGAGCAGAGATCATCAGATTGATTCTGAGTGCCTGCTCCTTAGAGGTAATCAGTTTCAAATTATGTCTGTGCCGTGGTCTTTGGTTTTGAAGCTGCAGTTATTTATTCATTAAACTTTGACTGAGTTCTTGAATTAAAATTGAATGAACAGTTCAAAGAGGTTCCTGTCAAGACTAGAGAGCAGTTTCTTGATTTAAAACAAGGTATTTTGAAATGGTGTTTATTGAATACTAATAACTGATAATGTCAACATTTTAATAGTTTGTTATTGTCACATGGTAATTAGTTGTTACCTGTTTTTAGGATTGACTTTTGGGCAGGTGCCACTTCTTAAAATCGATGGAAAAAATCTAGTCCAGTCAAGTGCTATTGTGAGACATCTTGCTAGAGCTCACAACCTCTATGGTAAAACTGAAGATGAGCAAACCAAGTAAAAGTTGCTCTGAGATTGATTAAGACAGAATATAATAGAAATATGTTAACTTCTTCAGTTCATAATGAACCATTATTAACTAAGTGATTCTACCTGATAGATTCAAAGAGAATATTAACAAATTCCTTTTCTACAAACATAGAGTGGATACTGTCTACGAGGGGACCAGAGATTTTTATACGTCGTTCTTGCCTGCAGGCTTCTACTTTCCATTGGACAAAGTTAAGGAAAAAACAACAGATGCAGTGAACAAATATTTGCCATTGTTCGAGCAGGTTGGCTATAATTAATTTACAACTTCTTAATGAATTCGTTGCAGGAATGAGTTTTAAATATGGACCCATCTGTTTCACTCTTTAAAAGGTCTGATTGTTGTAGGTCTATTTCTTTTGTGCATGAGATTATTTTTCAAAATGTTAGAATGGCTGACTTATAGGCTTCTTAGTATCTTTTTTTTTTTATGAGTTTATTGAACAAACAGTTGATACAATGATGCAATCATTTCAGATCCTTAAAGATAATGGTAGTAATGGATATCTTGTTGGAGATTCTCTTACTTTTGCTGACATTGGATTGCTCGAAGCTCTTCTAGCAGTAAAAGATTACTATGAACCCGAGGTGTTTGAGGACTATCCTGATATAAAAGTATGTTTTTGTTTCCTTCCAGGAATATTTTTCATTCAGAAATGTCTGCTAGTGATTTAATATGTAACATATATGTACATATATAATGCTACTACTAAATTATTTAAGAGAATACAAGTTTCATTTCTCTTGCATCTCATCAAATCTGTGATTGTTTCAGATGTTTTTGAAGACTATGAGTGAACTGCCTTTCTTTGGTAAGTACTCAAAAGATACAAGAAAGCCCAAAAATTCAGAGGAATATGTGGCTTGTGTGAAGGAAGTGCTCAATGTTTAGAAACCTCAGCAAAGCTTGGTTTTTGGCAAAGCAAAGTCTTACAAACAATTTTAGTCATTGGTTCTTGAATCATTTCTTTTAGTATTAGAATTATATTTGTTTGATTGCTATGAGGTTTGAGGGCTTCTAACTATTTTGAGTTTGGAACTCACTTATCAGCTTGGAATGCTCTTTGTTTGTTTGCTTAGACGGTTTTTAGTTCAGTTACGTATTAAGTTTTAAAATTAAAAGTTTCGAAATATTCTATTTATTTATCTGGAATTGGGTCCCGCGTAATTTGTGACGTAGAGGCTGCGACTTGGCAAAAGTAGATAATATGGGAAGGATAAAGCGCTGGTGGGGTGGCCCTGCGTTCCAAGGGTCACCTGAGCTCGCTAATTGGGCGTTTGTTTGGCTGAAACTAAATAATCATTTAATATAAAAACGTTGTCTCTGTTGATTCATTTTTGAACAAGTAAAAAGTGCACGTGGTGGGTCGTAATATTAATGCGAATCCACATTTAAATGGCTCTTCAACTAATTCGATTGTTCAGATTTGTTAGGGCCGACATCTCTAGCTATGCACGACAGGCTTCATTTCAGTAATTTGCTGGGACGGGTTACAACGCTCAGGAGTGAAAATGAGTACTAGAAGGCAAAATCTGTACCTAAATCATTTGTTGCATCCAATTCGTCTGAGAGAAACTGTAAACGAATGGCTGAAAGAGGACACGCCGAACTTTGATTATGGCGGATTCGTGGTCGGAGAGAAAAACGAGAAAGCCTCATTGTTATGTAAAGGTGATGGCGTGCTCGCTGGCCTGCCTTTCTTCGAAGAAGTATTCAAGACACTAGATTGCGACATAGAGTGGCATGTGAGTGTCACTAGAATGATTGATAATTGTTGTCACTTTTAAGTTATTGATTAATTTAACTTATATATCCAAATGATATTGACATCATAGGCGCAAGAAGGGGATGAACTGCGCCCATATACGAAAGTTGCAACGGTTACAGGCAAAGTGAGGAACATCTTATTGGGAGAAAGAGTGGCTTTAAATTGTGTTACTCGTGCCAGTGGGATAGCAACCTATGGCAGGCAGCTAAACCAATTGGTTTCAAGTCATGTGATTCCTGATACTGGTGCTCCTTGGCATGGAGAAATTGCTGGAACAAGAAAGACCACTCCAGGTTTTAGGACTGTTGAGAAATATGCCCTTTTGGTTGGAGGGCTTGCAACTCATCGTTATGACCTTTCTTCCATGATAATGCTCAAGGACAATCACATTTGGTCTGCTGGGAGTATCACACAGGTATTTGCATGCAGCAGAAGAAATTTTTAAATACTTAATTAATGCTATTAAATTATGTGTTTTATTTATGGGTTAGTTTTGTGTGAATGCCTTTATTTAATTGTGCATGATTAATGGTAATATTGTGAAATTATTAGTTGCAGCAAGTTGGTTTTATTTAAAAACATAAACCAAAGATACTAAGAAATTTATAAATATTAATCAATGACAGCTAACTGATGTAATATAATGTAATGATTTTCGAGTATTTCCTCAGAAAGAGATTGTAATCAAAGAAATATTCCAGGTTGTAAAAGATGCCAGGTCGGTTGGAGGATTTAGTTTGAAGGTCGAGGTTGAATGCAGGTCGCTCGAGGAAGGACTGGAAGCGGCAGAGGCAGGTTGTGACGTCGTCATGCTTGACAACTTTAGTCCCGAGGTTAGAAAGGATTCAAGAAGTTGTTGGCTCATTTCATTTCCTTCGTGTGCAAATCCCTTTCTTGAAATTCGTTTATGTTCTGGGGAGATGTCTTCTTAAATTCACAAAAAAGGGCACTATATAAATTGCAAGCCATAAATTGATTTTACTAGAAACATTTATTTTATAATGATGCATATTAATTACTTAAAATAATGATTTTGTGATGTTTTTTCTGTTGAGTTTTTTAATAATTTGTGAGTACTCTTCTGAAATAAAATCTTAATATTTGATAACATTACCACAATTAAATAACTTTTTTAGTAATCAGGCCTTATATTTTCTATTTTATCTATTCAGTCATGTTATATTTTTAAAGCTACTACATGAGACTGCCTCAACCATCAAGAAGCAGTATCCATCCCTGATAATAGAGGCAAGTGGTGGCATCAACGAGAATAACATCCTCCAATATGTTGGGAAGCATGTCGATGTCATCTCACTCAGTCGAACAACTCAGGGATATGATGCCATTGATTTCTCATTGAAGATTTTAAAATCTCACCATTAATCTATGGTGGTGATGATGATGATGTGATTGCTTGACACATGATGAAATCAGAAATCAAAAATATTTATAAGGTGGAAATGAAGTAATTAGATTGAAGTACTGGAGATTTATTGTTGGGTGCTATTATTTTATGTACTTGTGCATCTTGTAATAGCCTTTTATTTGAAAAGACTCGCGTATTCTTTACGAAGTTATCAATACATTTTTTGACCAGATGCTTGAGGCTTGAGAGAAAGATGATCTCTATTATGACTCTGCATAATTACATCAGTCTGATATGGTTTTGGCTCCTAATCTTTGTTGGAGTTTTGGTGAGAACACATTCGGGGTTCCCCTACCCCGTATTGTTAGAATTCGAGAAGAAGCTTTGGAGCGCTCCTTATATTCAGATCCTTGTATGGAATAGTACATAGGCTTCGTCTGCTGGTTTGAACCAACATGTTCTATGACTAAAATTTTTTGGGCTGTGTTCTTGGCGAATGTCCCAGAATTTGAACTAGATAGCTGGAGGTTTAAAAATGAACTTAATTAAACGAAACAACAGTGTTCGGAATGGAAGTAAACAACGTGTCAATGACAGACGATGTATCACGCGCGCAATGTACGTACCCCACTGAGGAAAGGATGTTTGATATCATTTATCAGGTTATTTTCCGCTAGAACTCCGCCCTCAGATCAAGTCAAAAGAATCAAATACGTTACGTCGTTCTATTATCAGAATGCGGTCGACCTCGCCACAAAAACGGTACTTGGAACTTTTTGACGAATCTGAAACACCTGATGCTAATGTTAAAGCATTTTTTTAGTCACCTGTCAGACTGATGCCTTTGACGATGTTATATACTGGGCGAAGTCCGAACAAGAATCACCTGATTGTGAGTTTCACGGATTTTGGGAAAAAAGAAGTTGACATCCATAGATTTTGTGACAATTAGTTATGTTTGGAATCGTTTAAATCAGTATCTATCTCCAGCTGCTGAAAGGTTTCCCCTAAAATTTGTGCCTGATTTCAGAGAAGTGCTCAGTATCTGCAGAGGGAACTTCCAATCCGGCTAGCTCATCAGATTTCAAGATTCAGACAGCTTCCCTTCATGGCTGGTGTACATCCAATGATTCTTGAAGTGGTTTGTAAAGTCAATTTCTAATTAGGTTGAACATTTATTAAGGATATAACAAGCCAGGTTGCCAAGATTATTAACATTACTAATCACAGTAACTGACTTGAATATGCTAGGAATATTTTTGTAATAATCTTATTTGTTTTGATAAATACCTTATCATTGAAATGAATTTTCAAAACACCATAACAAATCATTTTTTCTTCTACCAGCACAAATTGTATCTCAAAAGCTTCCACAGACTTAATGAAGTTTCTAAGGTTGACATTCTAACTTAGATTTATTATCCAAATGTAGATTTTGATTTCCCTTCTCTGACAAATAGATCATGATGTTAAGGAATATGTTGCGGTGGCAATTGGCAGAAATTTTCAAACTATTTTAAAGTTTACCTATTTATTTTCATTTTTATACTATTTTTAGTTATAATTGGTAATGTTTCTTCATCATTAGTTACTGTTTATATAAAAACCGAAGTTGGCTAAATACATTTTAAGTGCTAAAATCACAAGGTCTCCCTGATTGATAATTATCTGATCTCAACAGATAACAGACCTAAAGTCAGAGCTGAAGTACTGTGTTATCCTCAAACAATTTCTGGACGAACACAAGAATGACATAGCCTTGCTCTGCAGGGGACTAAAAGAAGTTAGATACTTCAAGGTGGGGGAATTGGACATAAATGCTTGAAATAACAGATTAATATCCACAGATTATTTGTGAAAACCTAATTACATGGCTTTATCTAACATAGTCTTTCAACAATTAAACTCATTGTTCATCAAGCACTAGCACCTAAAATAGTTCCAGTACCAAGCCAGTTCATTGGCTTCTCAAGGAATTAATCAAATTTAAGGAATCTGACTTTAGCTTCACCTAGAAAATCCTGCCAAATCAAAACAGATTGGAGAAAATAGAGCTCAGGGCATTGTCACTATTTATGCACAAAGTTATTTCATGTTTCTCCAAGTTTTGATTTTCATAAGTCTAGTCAAAGTGTCTTGATTAGGATATTATAATGTTGACATAATAGCCATTGAATGACAGAGTGATGAGGCCATCAGGAAGTTCCTGGATAAAGTCTTGAACTCAAGGATAGCCACCGAACTGCTTTGCAAGCACCACATCGCTCTGCAGAAGGAGACTGTAAATACTTTTTACTTACAATTTAAATTAAAAGTAAAAGTTTTAATGTTCGGCAGTTATGTTCACGGGAATAATGCAAATGCAAATACACATTAGGCACTCTTTCAAAATTAGCATAAAAATCGCATTGCAAATTTAGTATCCAACCTAGTCACCTTTTGTGATAAGCTCATTATAAAATACATACAACTTATTGACATTCGGCTCCATTTTTAGCCTGGAATAATCGGCATCATAGCCATTAACTTCAGCCCAAAGCTCATTATTGAGAAGAAGATTGAAAGTGTGAGGTGAACAAAAGTTTCAGTTTTGGAATCCAAGTTCTCGTTCATCCTGTCATGTCACGGTGAATATCTTTTTGGCCAAGTTACCTACTAATGGAATAACATTTCAACTCATGCAGGGCCACATGTGAGGAACAGTACGGCACCTGTCCATACTTCTCGATCTCTGGACACCTTGACGCAAAATTTGCCTTCATTCCACAACCTTTCGGAAACATCATTCACGAGCTGCTACACAGAGCGGCCGTGTCAGTATTCGTGGGAACGATTGCCAGTCCAAAAATATTTTCAGTGAGAGGAAATGTTATTTTATTTTTCAGAGCAACAATAGAAAACCATCAGATGGCTTCTAGCTTGCCCATGCCACCTGTCCAAATAATAATCTCCAATAATGATCTGGACTTTATCATTAGGTATTTTCATTACATTTCAGAAACGTTTTGCTTTCTCATGAATTTGGCTCCAAAGATGGTAGAAATGAGTTCTATATATTGCTGTTAATGTGCTGGTTTTGTAGCATCGTATGATGTAGGAAAAAGATTTTACGTATTTATTACTATCATCAAGTCATCATGGGATTGCAGAGTGAGTGATCGAGGAAAGGGACTCCATCACACCGAGGTAGGCAAGTTGTGGGAATTTGACCTCTCTAAGCAGAATCACCGCACTCTGTCTGAAGAGGAGGGTGGATATCTGGCAGATGAGTGAGAATTCTGATTAATTGAATAATTCAATTTATTGTAGGTAGCCAGAGCAATGACAAAGGGAACAGTAACTTGACAGAATCTGTAGAGATCAATTTTTGTTTTCAACCTATTATTTAGATTACAGTTTGGTCTGCCAGTCTGTAGGACTTATGCAAGGTGCCTTGGAGGAAACATTGAGGTGGAATCAATGGAGGGTTTTGGAACAGACACTTTTCTCAGGCTTGGACATATAGAAGGAAAGAGTGAAAGCTTTCGTATTTAGTCCAAAGCACTTTTCATCAAAGCTTTATCATACTTTATTATTTACTTGAGGCATGCATAAATCAACTCACTGTATGCATAATTTGTTAGGCCTGCTATTCCTAGAGTAACTACTTAAGGATATTTAGTTAGGATATCGAAATAAATATCATCCAAAACAATAATATATTCAACTCTGTAAAATGAAAAAAAATCAATTTGACCATAATCTTGGTGCCTTATTCAAACCCTGATTAATCTGTTGGCCTGGTGCTAGTACTCAGAAGTCTCTGTTTCTTGTTCCGTCTCTGGGCATCTATGTGAGGATGAGTTATTTTTTCCTTGATATTTGCATAATATCATGACAAAATCTGCGTTGATGTCGCCTTTGATATATAGTTTATTGTTTGAATTCTACAAATAAACTTGGATGAGTTTTTAAATATTCTTTCCGTAGGCTCAGTTTAAGACGAAAATCAACTTTATTTTGATTTCTCGCGTTAACGCAGCAGAAAATCTGACCTAGGCGTTTTGGTCATGAAGGCCCGAGTAAACGACACGACATCTTTGAAATTCGGTTTATGCTTTTCGAAGTCGATTCCCTGGTTAGGTTGTTAATAATAACTGCTTAATTAAGTTCCGAAATAAAAAAAGTACTTCTGACTCTCGGCAGTCGGCCACTCTTACACATCATCGCTCAGCAGACGACATCTGGGATCTTGGCGTGTTTTGCCTCACAATCTCTCTCCAGCCAATACAATGGCATTTCAGCAGAAATCTGTGTAAAAATTAATTTATTAATCTTAATTTTTATAAGCCTCCTGAATACTTAAGGCTTAATTGGTAATATATTATATTAACCAGTTTATTTTAAGAATTGTGTCCACGATGTTGATCCAAAAACCTTACTTCGCAATATGTTTTTGCCGGGGTGATTTTGAAGTTCTTGAGAGACATTGGGAGGTTTTTAACGATGACATCGGTACAAAGAATTCGGTGGCAGCTGCTCCCTGTTGGACGCCTAGACACGTTCAGTTTCTGGGCCGTTTTTATGGCTTCCCCGTAAGAGAAAAATTTCATGTTGACCTGATTTCCTAACGATTTGCTAAGACCAAACAAAGCTGACCCGCCATGAAGAGTTACCGTAAACAGTGGCGTTGATACGTGTTCCTAAAACCACGAATAAATGATAGATTTGAAACTTTTCTTAAATTAAAATAATACTCTATGTAAACTATGCAGATTTACCAAATTTTCAATCTGATAATTTCGTTTTAATTTACCAACTCTAATCTACCCAACCTGATTTGTGTGGTCGTAACCAAAAATCACCTCCAGACATTTATTCTTCATTGGAGCTATCCAATTCCATAGGAGTTCGATCAGTTTGCCAATGTTCTGAGCAAAAGAAAGTCCATTGAATCCAGCTACGAGTAAGACGCCCGTGGAGTTTTGTTCGACTTTAAAAAGCCATGAATTCTCGTCTACCAATTCCTCTACTGCTGAGTTGAAGTTTTCAAGACAAGAAATGATTTTCTTCTCTTGAAACCTTTGTTGAACGCCATTATTGACTTCAGTCTCCGGAGAGCATTTGATAGCGGATTCGATGTGGAACAGATCTATCTCTAAAGCAATTACTGCCAAATTTTTGCAAATTTTGCAGTCTATATCTTTTCCCATTCTTATCTTGATTGGAAAACGCAAGAAGGTACAAAACAATTAACAAGTAAATAATCACAGGTCGAATGTCAAGATTATCTACCAATCAATTTACCTGGCTCATTGCCCAAGTTGGAATCCTTTGAGATATAATGTTGTCCTTTTCGTCGAGAATTTTTCTTAACCTTTTGCTAAGATCTTCCATTTTTGTTTCAATTTCGCTTCCATAGAGCTCTAACGATTCGATAATATTGTCCAGGGTGCTCACGCACTTGGAATTATGAGCGGCCATCAGCATCACCGATAGCTTCTCAAAAGAAGGTCTTTGACTAGGGTCTTCGATACAAGCTTGTTCAATAATGACCTTGACTTTGTTAGGAAGACTTTGCACTCCATCCGCTTTTGACAGACGGGTCACGAGAATTTGAGTTTTGTCACTGAAACCGTCCTGAGTCTCATCAGAAGTTGGCAGTCGGTTTGCATGTGGTTGACGCATGACTGCTCTCAAAGAAACGGTGGTGAATATCTTAAACATGACGAGACCAAAGCAGAATGAATCGCACGCTTTCGTCGGATGAAAATCCTTTCCTTTGGCCATCTCGGCTTCCGGTGGCGTCCAGAATTCAAACTGTTTCTGTTCTGCTTCGTTGAGCTGCTGCCTCCGAATGTCGTAAATGTTGGGGTTAGTTTTGCCTCTTCCAGCCAGTTTGTTCGTCTGATAGATGAGATTGTAACCCCAACCTCTCACTTTCACAGACCACCTCGAATCAATCACGCAAGAATCTGTGTTCAGAAAGCCATGCACCACGTCTTTACGATGAAGGTACGACATGCCGGAAGCAATGTCTCTGGTTATCGCATATCTGATAATTTAAAGTAATGGTCATCTTAACATGATTAAATAATTACTAAAGTAATTAAATAACTATGCTTGGCCGCATCTAGTCATTCGAACCAAAATGTTACGGTTTTCCGAACCTGAAATCGTTACTGAGCTCAAACTTGGAATGTCTCAGCATATCGATTAGAAGTCCTTTTTCTCCGTACTCCTCAGCCAAGTACAGCCTGTCATTCATCCAGGTCAGGCCGTAGAATCTGAGAAGGTTCGTATGGTCTAAAGAGCTTCTCATGCGAGTAAGTATCAGCCTGACTTTGATGTTCGTATCGAAGTAACCCTCGAGCCATAGTGGCGTGAAGCACATCTTGACCTCGTTGTATTTGCCGATTATACATCCATTCGAGGCGAACATTTTCTGAGCGCACTTGAACTTCGAAATGTTTTGCTGGGGAGCAGCCGGTCTGAATCCATCGAGACTCGCATTGACCTGGTTGGTTCGGTATTTGGCTCCGATGTGTTTCTCGATATTCAACTCGATTTCAAAAGCGTTTATGTTCCACTCGTTCTTGTCTATCATCTCCATGTACTTCTTCTTTTGCCTCCAAATGCCCAATCCAACAGCAGCGACGATGAGCAAGCAGATTGGAATAGAAATTGCCAGTGGAGTTTTCCACGTCTTCTTTCTTTCTTCCTCCTCACTCAGCTGCTGAGCCAAGAGATCCTGGACTAGTTTTTTGCCGCAGGTCATCCGTTTAAGGACACGAAAGTCGATTTCATCTGTCAAGCCAGAACTGACGCCGACCATGTAGAAGGAATTTGCCAAAGAAATGGCTTCAGGGCTTGTCGAAATCCACTTTATAAACCTGGATAAAATTTTAACATCTTTTCGTCACAAATTTGGAACTTCATCTAAAAGATATAATCGGAAATTGTTCAACAATTCAGTATCTTTTATAGTATATTGCCTGTTGGAGAAATTCAACGATTCACCTCATCAGCTCTACGGCTTCAGGACATGAGACGATGGAGGTCAGTTTGACGATCATGTAAGAATATCCAGTTATGGGGTAATTTGATTGGGAACTATCGACCAAATCGGAGGTGAAATATTTTGAAGACAGAAGTTTCAGTTTATTCTCTTGCACAGAATTCAAAATGTGTTTTATGGACTTCGGACAAACAATCTCCCCGTCTCTGTTGACCAGACTCGCGTATCTTTAAATTAATTACATTGCTACTATTATTTCTCTCCTTGCATAAAATCATTTGTTAAATTGACTCAAAATGATGTGCTTCCTAGTTTCAGTGAGACAAGTATTACAACCTTGATTAAGTTCGAATGCAATACAAAGTTTTGAGCGGCTAAACGATCATGCATCCAAATAGCTAGAATGTTTTTGATGTAGCTAGTTTACAATCCACTGATGAAAAAATGAAATGATCAACTTTAATTAGATAAAATGAAATAAAATAACTTCATGTGAGACGATTCAGCCAGCCAGGCAGGCACGTATCCAATGCTATAGGGCAGATTGAATATGGTGTCTACCATTCCTGCAGATTTCTGTCCGAACTCATAATTCGGAGTTCTCGGCCATCCAAACCTAGTGGCAAAAGAGCCGTACGTTTTCTTAAAAGTACTGCTGAAGGCAGACAGAGCTCTCGTAAAGATGTAGGTGGATCCAGAGGTAAAGTATCTCGCCACCGGTTTTATGGAAGCGTTAGGAAAGGTGAACTTGTCGTTCAAATCGGCAAAGGTCGATTCATTCCAGAATTTGAAGGTGCCGTTATAGATTCCAACCACATGATCCAAAGTAAGGACAAGGTTGTCCACCTCGGGTACGTTGTAGGCCAAAACTAAATTCCTTTAAGGGGAGCCAAAATATTCAATCGCTTTTTTAGTGATTTTTAACATTGCTACTTTTACCAAAATTATTAACTTTTTTTTTATAATAATACCTTCACTCAATGTAATTTATCCTAGTTATGCCCATCATTTAGTCCATTAACGACATCGTACTATTTCACGTTTATCACAAGCATCAATAATTCTCAAGCGTTTAAATGCAAGAATTGCCAAGCGACACAACAACTGACACATTGAACCGGGATAAGCACATCATTCACTCACCCAGCAAGCACCGGAAAAGTAACCAGATCCGTGTAATTGGAGGCTTCCTTGTCGGTGTATGGAAGTTCGGAAGTTCCAAAGTCAGGCAATAGGCTTTCTACAAGAAAGGGACTTTGATTCGGGGTGCCAAAGGTCAGGGTTTGGACCATGGCCGTCTGACCGGCCTCGCTCCCTCTGGCGTTGTACTTCTGTCTGATATCGACGTAACCGAAGCGGCTGGACCCGTAGTAGGACAACCAGCTCTGGTAGATGTCCACCGGAAAAGTTGCCCCTGTACCGGTCTGGTTGATTTGCTCGAGTTTGGTCGTTAGGATGGAGGAAATAATGAATGTTTCCAGGAAGAAGACGATAGCATAGAAACGAAATGTTGGAGAATGCATCGCTCTGTTGCTCAGTCCAGGTGCAATTTTTTTCTTAAATTTAATTGAAGTTTTATTTTCCAAACGAATTCAGTGAGAATTTACCGGGTGCAATCACGATTCATTGTTATCTGATATTATTACTGAATTTGCAGCAAGTAGAATTTTTAAAGCTGACTTTTAGAATTTTTCGCTTGATCATAAAATATTGAAAAGTTTCGATTTCGAAGAAATGCGGTCTCATTTCAAGAGCCAAGACCGTGGAACAAAAAGTGAACAACGGCATTTTAACATCGGTTCCCAGGTGCAAGGAAGTTTTAATCGTTCTTTTAATTATCGATGAGAATCCATCGCTTAATTAACTCCGTTTCCCGTGAATGTTTTCCTTCCATGCTTCCATTAAATTCTCCATTTCCAAGAACACGTGCAATCGTCCACGGTTCTGACAGAACTATTTCGGGTACTTTTTTTCGCGGAATTCTCTTAAAAAAACTCTTTACTGTTATAATTTATTAATTTGTGAGTTATTTTTCTTATGTGAAACTGCTACATTTAGTAGTAGGATATGAAAGTATTGGTTAATTGTTAGATTTATTTTGAGCCAATTAATATATTTTTGGCAAAACCGTGAAATTTAGTAAACACTTAAAATTTCAAAGTCAATTTCAGCCAATTTTAATTTATTTTATGGCGCCAATTAGTTTTTAAAGATTTATGTCACCTCTTCAATTAAAACTGTCATTTTCGAATCGATATGAAACCAATCGTGGCGTGATCGAGGATTCCAATTTCATTGGCACAAAGGAATTGAAGACAATTTATCACCGTTGAAGTTATTTAACAACTATTGCAATCATTTCCAAGATTAATTAAACTAATTAATGAAGATCGAACGAGGCAGAAAAAAATTGTTCGAAGGGGAATCGTGTCACTTCAACACGAGCAGCGATGAAATGGCTGATATCAGTGACAACTCAGATCGTATTTATCTGTTTCTTATCAAAATCAAACCAATATTAGGCAGGAATTCAGCACTTTCTGGTGGCATTTCATCAGGCCTTCTATTGACTGACCTGACCTGATTTTCAGTGAGTAGAACGAGTGAAGTTTCAATAAAATTCTTTTCTTTTCATTTCAAAACTTTAAACCACACGTATGTCTTTCGCACCTTGAAAAACTAAAAGCAGAATTAGATACAATTTTCATGTGTTAAAATCCTAAGTTTATAAACAAATTTAAAACCAAATTAAGCAGACGAATCGAAACATTTAAAACATAATGATGTAAGTTAACCTGGTTATTAGGTCTCTAAGGCTAAGGCAGAAAGCAGCTATCCAATTCAGAGCTGTAGTCGCTACATACCACAGTGGTTTCGTATGGTCGAAATGTCGACTCCCGAGTTAGTATATTTCAATGGCAGGGGATACGCCGAGATTGTACGCTTGACATTGACTGCCTGTGATATTCAGGTAGTTTAAATTGCCATTTAATGTGATTTGGCATTATTGAATTAGTGAAAGTTCAATGGTAATGTTTTGGAAAGTCGAAATTTATAGCGCACTGATGATGATGATGATGATGATAATGGAAACAATTATGATTATGATGGTGGAAGTAGCGATGATGACGATTATAACTTTCATTTTAGTTTACTGAGTCAGAGCTGGGCTCGAGAGAGGAATATTTGTCTTTGAAGCCACGTTAGTTACGATTTCAATAAGCCCAAGTTGAATAACACATGTGCTTGTTTGTCATTTATGCAAATTTGCACCTAAATTGTGATAATAAAATTGATTTATGCCCCAAAGAACTTGCATTTGGACAAGTACCGCTCCTCAAATATGAAGGAAAACTGTTGGTTCAGTCTGGCGCCATAGTGAGGCATTTGGCCAGACGACACAAGTTGTACGGCAAAGACGAAGATGAGCAAGTTAGGTAATCAATCGTTAACATTTGATTTCAAGTGATGTCATTTGTGTACTTTATTTATGCATGTACTGAATTTTAAAAAATTCAGAGTCGACGCCTGTTACGAAGCTACGCGAGACTTCTTGAGAGCATTCACTCCGATAGGTGTTGCTTATCCATTCGACAAGGTCATTGAAAATACGAAGTCCGTTGTGGACAAATACCTGCCACTCTTCGATCAGGTTCAGTGTCTTGATATTTCTACTATATTGTTATACTATTAAAAAATATACTATAGCACATAATCTGGTTTAAGTCATCCGCTTAATGGAGTAATACTTTATTAATATTTTCCGAGCCATTTTTCATCTTAGAGTCTTTGAAGTGAAAAGCCGCGTTTTAGTTTAACACAGAACTCGATCTGGCAATCGTTTAACGACTTTCAGATTCTCAGCAATAACAACGATATCAAAGGTTACTTGGTCGGGCAGTCACTGACTTTTGCCGACTTGGGTCTGCTTGAAGTTCTGTTTGTACGTGAAGGATTACTATGGATCAAAGCTCTTTGATGCTTACTCCAACATCTCGGTCGGTAGAGCTGTGAAAATGTATTTTACGTGAAATTCTTTAAAGTTTTGTTACCAAAACTGAAGCAGTTCCGTTATCAAACAACGGAATTATTCGAATCATTTGACTAATTAGTTAATTAATTGCAAATCTACAAAATAAACAGGTAATTCTGATGGCAACATCAACGACGAAATTTTACGTTAATTCTGATAATAGTTGTGCGCCATTTCAGAAATTTCTGTTCGCAATTTCCCAACGAAGATTTTACGACAAATACATGAATGAACACAGGACTCCAACTCACACACCCGAACTGATTGCACACGTCAGAAAAGTACTTGATTACTGATAACGAAGACTTTTTCAACATGAGCTACCTCTTTGAACAGAATTACATTTGTCGCACTCAATTAGAATTGAGCTGGACCTGAACAGAAAGGACTTAAAAAATAAACTGATTAAAATTTTTATTAAATGTTATTGCCGTGTCTTGGCTTTAAACTCTGTGTGTTTCAGTGTTAATTCTTTCTGTGATAATTGAAATTCGAGCAGAAGTTAAAGTCTGACATCATTGATGAAAGAGGTTACCACTTTTCTTTACGTTGGAGCAGCTTTGCGAAACTTTAAATTATTTAAATATGAAACGATCACCACCAAGCAAAAATTGAAAGCATGTTGAACAAACAAAACCACAAGGAGAAATAAACTTCACAAACATCCTAAAGACGGCCTAAATGTCTTTCTCGCTCACAAGACAAAGTTCAGCGAAAAAAAAATCCTGCTCAGCTGATTACACAACACATCCTTTTCGTTCAAACTTGGGGAAAGTTAGGGAAACGTCGGAGGAAAATGTCGATTCCAGAACTCATTTACTTCAATGGCAGATGGTACGGAGAGATTGTAAGACTGGTATTAACAGCCTGTGATATCGAGGTGAAAATGTTTGACTAGCTTCATAAATTCCCTTGGAATTACAAATTAGCTCTTCTAAGTCACTCGTTGAACCTTTTGATTGGACGTTGATGGAAGAAGTAGACTAATAAAAACTTAAAAATCATTAATAACTTATTAATAAATGAGTTTTCCATTAACAATAATACTGTTTTAGTTTAAAGAAGTCCATCTCACGACGAGACAACAATTTCTCAACTTAAAGCCAGGTTGGCCGAGAACTACATAATTTAATTGCATCATTATACGATTAAATGACCGAAATGCAGTAATTTTTCATTCAATATTTTCTCAGACTTGCCATTCGGACAAGTCCCAGCACTAAGAATCGATGGAAAGCTCATGGTTCAGTCAGACGCCATCGTCAGACACTTTGCCAGACTTCATGGTCTCACTGGGAGAAATGACGACGAGATGTTCAGGTTAAGATTCCATTTAAATCAAGTCACATATTATTAAGCTAAAAACACTTTAGCGTCACCCAAAGAGCTTCAAAGATTTAATTCAGTCTTTAAAGATTTCATGCGACAAAACCTTTCTTGTAACATAACATAGACCTTTTAATATGGCTACCAATGAAGCCGAATGTGCTAAATTTATTGAAACGACACAATACTAACTTATTCAGCATTAGTATTAATTCATAATATTAATATTAATATTAATTCAGAATAGATGCGTACTACGAAGGGACTCGAGATTTCATGAAATCCTTCTCCTCGCTTGGCTCAGGTTATCCACTGGACGAAGTCGTCGAGTACACCAAGGCAGAAGTCAACAAATACCTGCCCCTCTTTGACAAGGTGAATTGTTGGCTTTTTGTTGAGCAATTATTCCCCTAAACCCTTCCAAGCATTGGTTAACATGATTTTTTTTTGTAGTTAAATATTTAGTCTTAATAAATAATTGTGTATAGATTCTGGGTGATAATGGAGGGAACGGCTATTTGGTTGGGGAGTCATTAACCTTTGCCGATCTGGGTCTACTAGAGTCTCTATTGTACGTCAAGGATTACCACGAATCAAACGTATTCAGTGCTTATCCTAACGTCCTGGTAACATGTTTTTAAATGCTTTGCAAATTTAATTTGTAATACTCTAAATAATAATTAATCGTTTAACCGATTAAGTATCAATTATTGCTTTAACTCGGCTTCTAAGCCTTGATATGTTCGTGTGCAGGGATTTTTATCTAAAATGTCGCACGAAAAGTTCTTCGAAAAGTATTTGAAAAAGATCAGAACACCTCCTCACACGATGGAAGTCATCAATCAATGCAGAGCGGTACTGGGACATTGAATAGACGAAGTTGATGCTTACCAGTTCGTGAGACCCGGTGTTTTTAAGGACTTTCTATTTTGCCTAATTATAATTTTTATGAATCAAGTCTCTCTTTAAAATAAAAATTTCTTCACATCCTTTTGTGTGTGTCTACGTGTGACAATAATTTCATGGTTTGTTGCGTCAAGATGGTGTCAAAAATTCATTTTAAACGCTGAACTGCCTTTTCCCACGCGAATAAAAGCAGCTTAGCGGTGTTTTACATTGATTTCAAGATAATTTACATTTTCATAAAGTGTTTTATTAAGGATGGCTGAAGGGACTGTTCTATTATTAATTATTAAACATATAATTTCAAGTGAATTTCAATTAATAATCATTGCCATTATAATTGCTAAAAAAAATCATAATAGTTTGTGGAAGAACATTTGGCAAAATCATAAATTCATACTAGAGCAACTATCGTTCGGGACCAGCTGTTTAATAGAATTCTTGACATTCTCTCGGTGCAAACAACTAATGCCTTATTAAGTAGCGGGCGTTCGTTTCAATCATTAAAAAGCATTTTACGGTGCTTGATCAGTGCAGTATTCGACAAATGTTGCAAAATGCTCCCCCAAAATCCAACGCGATAACAGATTGTCGAGCAAATGAGTTCGAACTCAGTCGGCTGCCGTGCTAAATATTTTATTTAAATATAGGATATGTGTATTTTGATCTCTTATTATTCAACAGCTAAGTTTGCACTGATCGTAGGAAGAAATCGGATATTGGAATTCATTTTTATTAAGGTCGTTTTTGTTTGCAGGCTTGAAACTCAGGTTTTAGCGAAAAGTTGAATGAATCCTTTGAGAATTTAGAAAATAAACCTTATCTGTCTTATAAATTAATAAGTATATTAATCAGATTTATTAGGACTTCCTGTGAGCAGATGTTTTTGTTATCACACATATCTGCGCTTTTCTCACAACAATTTTTTAAGAAAAATAAATTTCAACTCCTCTTTAAAATATTCCAAATTTTAAATTTAAGATTAGTGACACCCTTATGGTGTAATTAATTACATGATGGGCCTCAAAAAATGGCTTTCACTTTTCTAAAAAAAAAAGTCGATAAATTAGGACGAGGATTTTTTTTTGTAAGAAGTTTCCGTCTGCATTGCGAAAATGAGCTTAAATATAAAGAGGACCGGTACAATTCGGTTTGGACTCGCCTACCTCGGCGCACAAAGTAACTAAGATGTCAGTACCGGAGTTGATATATTTCAATGGCAGAGGGTTCGGTGAAATAATCAGGCTGGTTCTTGCCGCTTGTGATATCGAAGTAATCGTTTGAGTTTTTTTTGTAAGTATGTTTCGAACAACCTATGTTGTTTTTATGATGAAACGATTATTTTCAGTTCAAAGACAGCCATCTAAAGTCAAGAGAGGAATATTTGGCACTGAAGCCCAGTAAGTCATGGATGATTTAAGAATTACGTTTTTTATTTCGAGGGATCGAAGAGCCATAATTAAACATAAGACATAAATATTCAGAACTTACATTTGGACAAGTCCCAGTGTTGATTATGGATGGCAAATACTGGGTTCAGTCAGGCGCAATTGTGAGACACATCGCCAGAGAGAACAAACTTTATGGCTTTGATGAAGATGAGATGACAATGTTTGAATTCGTTTGATTTTCCTTACAGATTGCTTTTGCATATTTTTTTTTTTTATTTTTGCAAGATTGTTTGCTATTAATTGTGATGTTGATTCAATTTATTGACATCTGTTTAGTGGATTCTCTTCTTTAGGGTGGACACGTGCTACGAAGGGACCAGAGATTTCTTGAAACCAATTATGGAGGTTGGAGTGGTGTATCCGTTCGACAAGGCAATCGAAAACACTGAAGCCATTGTCAAGAAGTACTTGACTCTCTTTGAACAGGTTTAATGGAACGTGGTGGTTTAGAAATCATATTAATTCCAAAATGTAGAACGATTTGAGTGAACAAATCACAATTTGGGTTTGACTCAGAAGTTCATTTATGATAGGACTGAAGGTAAATTAGAATCGCCTTAGACAGAAGTGGTGGTTCATACATTTTCCCTGTGGAATGATGTTAATCTGAATTAGCATGATGAAGGGTATTGAATGATTGGTCATCATCATCATCAATGTCTTAGCAAAGTTATTGTTTGTCCAATTTTTGACAATCTATTACAAAGCCAAATTTTGGTTGCAAGTTTCTTGAATTATCCCCACTGAAGATTTTGAAGAGCAACAACACCAGCTACTTGGTTGGAGGTTCTCTCACCCTTGCTGATCTTGGACTGCTTGAAGTACTTCTTTATTTGGGGGATTTTTATGAACAGAAGATTTACAACCCATATCCTGAACTACAGGTTTATTCACTTTGATATTTTTTCTTTCTAACCATGTTTTACTTAAATTACATGAAACTTTGATTGATCTGTGGCTTACAAAGTCTGCCACAAGGGTGGTAAAAGCAATGGTCTTAATTTGGTGATTGGTGATTGAAACCAACTTTACATAATCATAAACATCCTTTTAATGAAGCGAGGCATAACATTTTTTTTTAATCTCATCTCTCGCCACTGTTTATGATTGTTGTACATAATATTACAGTACCAGCAAAACTTGGTTTGAACAGTCATTTCCTTTCATGTTGAAACTAAGAATCATTTGAAGCTGTTCAATGCATTTCAAGTCAAACAGCATTTAAATTTCGTTATTAAATAACTTATAATTTTGACACTGGAAAATCTTTGCTTCTAGAAATTCCTCACCAAAATGGCAGAACAGGATTTCTACGAGAAGTATATCACTGAGATTAGAAAACCCCTTCACACCCCTGAAAAAATTGAGCATGCCAGGGAGGTTCTCGGATACACAAAGTGACGGTCCTGCATAGATCAGTGGCAACTGACGGCTGACTTGCTTTTCTGATCATTTCATGCCCTTGTTCTTAAGTTGTTCTTTTAAGACATATCAAAGGTAGTTCTACATCTTTTCTGATAACATTAGCCTCAAGGGCTTAAAGTTTAGGCTAATTAAGTATGAGAGGGAGTGGAATGATAAAATATGGCACTGACAGTGGCGAAGATTGTCTTAACGACAACGTTGAAAGCTCTAATTACATTGTCGATGCCAAGAAATGAAATAGCCATTTTTATAAACTTCGGAGCGGGGCAGTCTTGTGATATGCCGAAATAGGAGCGGGCTTTTCCAGGAGGCAAAGTGGATGTTACTTCAATCGTTTCTGAAGCTTGTTTCCAGCGATGTAAACTGGGTTCCCTGGGGTCTGAAAGTTTCCAAGTTAGTAGTCCGGGGGTTGCTTAGATCAATTAATCATTTAGATTTGATCATCTCCGTGGGTTAAAGTGGCAAGTTATTTCGTAAAACGTAGATAGAGATATATTTCGCGTAATTTCCTCTGGCGGATGAGTATTCGTGCTGACAATAACAAAAGCGAAGCAGACGAGTTTCGACGACTACTTTAATATCGAGAGCGCTTGATTGCAACGCAAAATAAAAACAGGTCTAGAAAATTTAAAACATTCTTTAATGTAATGTGAAATGTAAATTTTGAACCAAAGATGTGTTATTGTGCCAAGTGTGTATCAAGCTGTTATCATATTTTACAATTTTCATAAAAACAAGCTATTGGTTATTACATAGTAACGGCATTGTTTTAAGACCGCAGTGTCATTCGGAATATCACTGACCTCCGTATTAAATAACTAAAAAATCTAATAAATAGAAAGAATTGGTTTAAAAATATTATGTATTTGTATCGTAGACGCAAAGTACTAAATCATTCCGATATAAACCTGGCTGATGGTCCTGTACGATTCAATAAGGTATTTAAGTGTACCTCTACAGACGAACTATTAAATCAGACCTATAAGACTACAATTAATTCTGAACTTATGTTATAGTTTAAACTAATATAAATTATGCATTAACATTAACCAGATATAAGTAAACCATCGATCATGGCTTCTTTCACCCCAAGAAGCACAATTACAGGAGAAAATGAATCTATTCTCGTAACTGATGTGTGGAACCGATCCGCCACAGTTAGACGTGAAAAGCCAACCAAGACTAACTCAAAAAGTCGCATACAATAAATTTTTAAAATATTGTTTAACTTCCATTATATTACATTACAAAACTATTTGGGTTTGTTGGAAGCAATAAACATAAAGACAACAAAAAGAATGCTGCATGTATTGTTCACAACAAAACATCTCAAGAATTCCTACCTCCGAATTTGAAACGAATTTGAAAATGTTGATTGAAAAAAACTTGAAGTCCATGACTGACAGCATATTAGAGTATGTGGTCCTCAATTTTTCCGAGGTATTTTCTACGAAAGTGTTGAAAGGTTTGTTTTTATATCTATTCACTATTATGAATCGAAAAAATGCCAATACAAGATGCTGTTCATTATAACAGACACATCAAATTCAAGAAAAAAGTTACTCCCTGCTCTATTGTTCAGTAGAATTCTTACTAAAAGCAAAGATATGAAATGGCTTATCCATGTGGATAAATTGCGCAACGTATTGCCCTACAGAGATCTTCTGCAATGGACGGATATAGACCTTGTTACGTTTTCAAGATGTAGATATAACTTCAATGAGGCTGTCTTAGCTGAGATGAGCCAATTAAATTATCCAATCAAATCCTTTTCTGTTTACCTGGATAAGTTAACGGACGATGGCCTGAAGAGTCTCTGTGCAATGGGATCTACTATTAAAAGTTTGGAACTTTTCTACGCAGACAAGTTGATATCATTTTCAATTTTCAAAGCTTTTCACAAAGTTCATAATACTTTTACTATTATTTGACACTTTATTTTCTAAAATATTTAGGAATTTCACAGAATTTCCAACTACCCAATTCCAAAAACTTAAAAACCTTTCTCTTAAGAATTTTGTTATTTCTGGTCCAATTGTGTACACAAATATAGATTTCTCCTGTTTAAGCGAGACATTGGAAGGATTGAAAGTTGAGGGCGAAGGACTAACAGAATCTTCTTTTTTGTCTTTGGCGAGTCTCAAGCTTCTTAAATCTTTGTCTCTTCCACGTATATATGCAAGTTATTGGTATACTATTCCGGAAATTTTGGGGTCTTTGAATCAGTTAAGGTGAAAAAAAATTGATCAACTAATTTCAAATTAATCCGATTTCAAATTATGTATGTTTGTTCGATCGCCATTTCAGAACATTGGATATAAGAGGTTCGTTGGTAACAAGTGAGCGAGACAAAAGCTTTCCATCTAATTTGGTGGCCGCAATTTCTAAATTGCCAAACTTAGAAAATTGCGATGCATCATTATATAATTTGTAAGAGTTTAAAATCGTTGAGGATTTAATGATATAATGACATTTAATGCAATAAACTAATGGACTAAAAATTTACTTGAAGTGAGATCACCGATAAAATAATGAGATGCAGAAAATGGAAGAAACTCGGCCTCTGTTCATTTATTCTTAAGTCACTTATGAAAACATATGACGAAATAAAGTCGTATGCAGATGAGGTTAGGAAATACAATATTTACATTAAAGTGCTGAGAAAAAGTTCGCGTTAAACAGCTTTGAAGAGAATTGATTGCTAAGAAATAACCATTTTATATTATTAATTTATTCAATCCCTAATATCAGTTTTAAATCCTGCATGCCGAACAATCAAAAAGATAAAAAGCATTGATTTTAATAATAATAATCAAAATAATAATTAAAACTTTAGAAATTATTCTATAACTGTTGACAAATTTTTAATTGTTTACTTGGTCCTTTGTCAGATTTTTTCTTTGCATAAAGAAACAGTGCTGACTACCTTTAGTAGATATAGCAGAGAAAGATATGTATATGAACTCACTGAATTCGTTTTTGAACTCCTTCCTAGTATTCCACAAGATCAACTATCCATTTTTGAAAACGTAAGAAAAATAATTCCAAAACCCAATTGGAAAATATTTATTGTTGTATTTGTTAGGTATAACAACACAAATTGTAATTCGTATAAACACTAGCAGTTTGCATTAACTTCTGTTTGTAAGCCACACTCTTTATTGCTTCCATTATACGCAATGGTAACGATTATAGTAATATCAATAAATTTATAATTTTTAGACGTTATTGGACATAAGCACACATACCAGGGATACTTGCTTATATTTGTAAGTTTTGTTTAATTTTCTTGATATTTATTTGTTAAAATCCATTTTTCAAATAATTATTTCAAATAATCTTCTAGATTCATAACTGAGTATTTGGAATCTAACCGATGTTCGCAGGAATTCTTGAAGTAAGTGATCGATTTATCTTGAATTGTAATTTTAAACCTTTTAATTCACTTCTACCATTTTAATAACAATTACCCTTGTATAAAGACTAACAGTGACTTAATGCTGACTAATATTATGTTCCAGAAAATTAAGCAACGTTATGTTCAGTTATTATGATAACGACGATGCATTCGAAAAGGTTAGGATGCTAAAACTGAATCGTGGGCTGTTCACAGAGGAAGAGAGGTGGCAAAGACAATTCATAGCTTGGGTAAGTGTCTTTCTTCATGAGAAACATTCAGACACAACCGATCAAATTTATCCATTAATTAAATCCAGGTATTATGCCCAATTATGCTGGACTTTTTAAGAAATGCGGTCAAAAAAGACTCAAATTTACCTAAAAAACTTCTGCGTGGCATATTTTTTGTTTTGTACAAGCAAGTAGGATGTCATGAACCACGCTTTGCACAGGTTAGTTGAGTTATTTATGTATACTTATTAATTAAATATATTTACACTTCAACTATTTTATTAGCTCTACGAGAGGGTTCTAGATGAAAGAGTTTTTGATGAAGAGGCGTTGAATGTTCTTAAAGAATTACTGGACTTTTGTTTAGCAGTAGACATTGATGAAATAATCTAACGATCACGCGTTTTAAACACAAAATGTAATAAATTACTAACTCAATCCAGTGAAAACTTTGTTTATTATTTTTGGTCAACTGAACCTATTCTTAGACTTATTAGCACAAGCATAACACAATATAAGCATACCTGCCAAAATTTGCCTGAGATATTTCGAGAACGATCGATAAATGATTCGGCACATTGCAACATGATCATATTCAATACATTCTGCGTTCATTGGGTACAGTCACTGTTGAAGCTCTAAGCTCCTTTGAAAGCAAAAACATCACATCATTCAGAGTCCTGGGTCTTAAAGGTAAACAGACCACGATATTGGTGAGAAAAATGGTATGCCATGCCATCCTTCGATCGCAAAACATCTACCAATCCGCGGCACAATCGTCCCTCTAAAAAGCCAAACCCAAGAGAGAAGCACGACCATCAAAATCACATCCTAAAACTTCATCCAAACTTCTAAAAAAATCACTATTTATCAACTGCTTCGTTGTTAAGTATGTCAAAGGTTATTTTCCAAAAGAAGTCCACCTTATCAAGTCAAACGATTGATATACGTGTCGTCACTCTACTATCAAAATCAACCTCGCCATAAAAATGGTTCTTATAACCTTTTGATTATCAAGCAATGCTTTTGATTATCAAGCATCTTTGGAGAACTTTGATGGAAAAGGTGGGAAACAAAACATGATTTCATTGTAATGGAAAATATAAAAAAAACTCAATAATCACAATGAAAAGGAAAGCCGCACTTAGATACAACATAAATAATGTGCTAACGGATTTCCCCATGGTCTTATTGCATCGTGGCAGTGACAAAATAACAGTGAGCAGGATATGAAAACAACAGATTACATGAGTTTTGCTTCCATCATAAATAGATGATACAATGACAAAAAATACAAACTCAAAAGGCAGTCAGAGTGCTCAGTTTGGAGCATTTTTTGTTTTTGACTGCACTCACTTTATCCTGCCCACAAAACGAGCTGTGAGGATGAAGCTCTGTTTCATGACAACCTGGCACATAAAGGGGAATAAAAGTCTGATTAGTGACTCAAAAAATTTGCAACTAGGATCTAACATCAACCATCAAAACCCTGTAGGGAAAGGACTTTGGTTATGTTACCTTCCTAGATGAATAATACTTGATTTTGTATATTTAGAGTAGTCCAACAATTTATGTTGAATTGTTTTGTTCCTTTTATGAGGATTAAAACAGTTTAAAGAAATTAAAATTACCAGCTTTTGGAGCAGTGTGTGGTCAACTGTGACTCCAGCTCGTGCCACAATCTCTTCACAATTTAAGACACAACAATAAATAGTTAAGTATAAATACATATGGCCAAATATAATTGTAAATAAATGTAATTTACCCCCTCCCTCCTGAACAGTTACAGCACATTTCATGCCTATCTCTGGCCCGATTTCTTTGCTGAATTGTGCCACACGTCTAAAGACAAAAATGGAAAATCTAATACTTCTAAATACACAACTAATGGGACTACTAATGTTCAATATGTGGCTAGACACACTCGTGTATCGAGCATTCACTATCACATCAACCATATATCATGAATGAAATTTAAAAAGCATACGCTCGAAAATCTTCTAATGCAATGTTGGTGGCAACCAAATACGCCGGCAAGATATCCACCTCTCGACGACGTTCTCTCCTAATGAAATCTGCAGCCCGAGTTCCAATTCTGGCAAGAACCCTTCAAAAATCAAACAATTACATGTATCCTAATTTTTAACCAAGTTACAAAATTTTGCTTCGAATCAAACTTTTGACCACTCAAAATTTCATTTTCAATCGTTTCGAAATGTAATGTCATTTACTAGCCTTCCACCCAGTCCTTCTTTGACGTAACTCTTCAACCTTGTCTGACCGAGTCCAGAGTCTCCAAAAAAAACAACGGCGTAGACGAAGCTTTCTTTAGAAGAGTCTACTAGACGAACGACCTTTGTAGGTTGAAATTGCCTTTAAAGACTTGAATTTGTCAATTTCTGAAATTTCTAGGAGGATGAATCGCTCTAGAAATGTTATTAGTCGTTTTTTAAGCGATCCTCAAAGTTATGGAACGATTTGTTCCCCTGGAAGACCAAAAAAACTGGATGAACGTCAGAGAAGAGTCATCCTTCGCGAAGCTTCCAAGGGGCTCAGTTCAACAAAGGACCCAAAAAATAGCTTAAAGCTAAATGTCAGTAGATCGACAATATTGAGATGTCTCCGTGGAAGTGGTTTTCTAAAGTTTGTTAAGCGTCAGCACAAGCCGCTTCTGACGGAGGCCCACAAGAAGTTCCGACTGAACTGGGCAAAGGAGATGCTGGATTTGGACACCAACTGGAAGTCCGTTATTTTTTCAGATGAAAAAAAATTTAACTTGGATGGTCCAGATGGATTCAAATTTGGCACGATGTCAGAAAATGCAAAAAGTCATTTTTTAAAAGAAATTTTGGAGGTGGCTCAATGATGGTCTGGGCTGCCATTT
Source organism: Hirudinaria manillensis (assembly GCA_034509925.1). Classification (NCBI taxonomy): domain Eukaryota; kingdom Metazoa; phylum Annelida; class Clitellata; order Hirudinida; family Hirudinidae; genus Hirudinaria; species Hirudinaria manillensis. Next base: position 3,083,544 of record CM067530.1, on the reverse strand, counting down.
CCTCTCGAGGTTCTTCCGAACTTGTGTTCTTAGAGGGGAATCAAAACTCTGCCAAATATGTTGAAACTATGGACCATCATTTTTTCACATTATGTGACAAATTTGGAAATGAAAGGGTGATCTTCCAGCATGACAATGCCCCTCTACACACGGCAAAAGCAACCAAACTTTTTTTCCAGGAAAGGAATTTGGAGGTTCTCAAGTGGCCATCTCGCTCCCCAGACTTGAACCCCATCGAAAACGTGTGGGGATTGCTTGCCAGGAAAATATATTGTAATGGCAAACAATATTCCACCGTTTAAGAGCTGAAAGACTCTTTGGAAAAGGCCTGGAAAGAGCTGGACGAAGACAGCCTAAAACCTTTCCTGGATTCATTAAAAAACAGAATTAAAGAGGTAATTATGAAGAAAGGAGACAAAACTCATTATTGACTTTCATATAAATCATAATTTAAATGTTTAAATCCAATAAATTTGAAAATTTGTGCTCCACAGTGTTCTTCGTTGATGTGTGCAATTTCGGGGATTTCCAGTGTTTTGCTAAATTCTCGTGAAAAATATTTATTTTTGCACAATAAATTTGATAAGTCTGTAAATGTAACGTGTTTTACTATATCATATAAAAAAATGGTTTACATAACTCCACTACTTGCAATGATATCATCAAAATATGCACCTGTCCTATCTTTTTGACGCGCACTGTAGTTTAAATTGCCATTTAATGTGATTTGGCATTATTGAATTAGTGAAAGTTCAATGGTAATGTTTTGGAAAGTCGAAATTTATAGCGCACTGATGATGATGATGATGATGATGATGATGATGATAATGGAAACAATTATGATTATGATGGTGGAAGTAGCGATGATGACGATTATAACTTTCATTTTAGTTTACTGAGTCAGAGCTGGGCTCGAGAGAGGAATATTTGTCTTTGAAGCCACGTTAGTTACGATTTCAATAAGCCCAAGTTGAATAACACATGTGCTTGTTTGTCATTTATGCAAATTTGCACCTAAATTGTGATAATAAAATTGATTTATGCCCCAAAGAACTTGCATTTGGACAAGTACCGCTCCTCAAATATGAAGGAAAACTGTTGGTTCAGTCTGGCGCCATAGTGAGGCATTTGGCCAGACGACACAAGTTGTACGGCAAAGACGAAGATGAGCAAGTTAGGTAATCAATCGTTAACATTTGATTTCAAGTGATGTCATTTGTGTACTTTATTTATGCATGTACTGAATTTTAAAAAATTCAGAGTCGACGCCTGTTACGAAGCTACGCGAGACTTCTTGAGAGCATTCACTCCGATAGGTGTTGCTTATCCATTCGACAAGGTCATTGAAAATACGAAGTCCGTTGTGGACAAATACCTGCCACTCTTCGATCAGGTTCAGTGTCTTGATATTTCTACTATATTGTTATACTATTAAAAAATATACTATAGCACATAATCTGGTTTAAGTCATCCGCTTAATGGAGTAATACTTTATTAATATTTTCCGAGCCGTTTTTCATCTTAGAGTCTTTGAAGTGAAAAGCCGCGTTTTAGTTTAACACAGAACTCGATCTGGCAATCGTTTAACGACTTTCAGATTCTCAGCAATAACAACGATATCAAAGGTTACTTGGTCGGGCAGTCACTGACTTTTGCCGACTTGGGTCTGCTTGAAGTTCTGTTTGTACGTGAAGGATTACTATGGATCAAAGCTCTTTGATGCTTACTCCAACATCTCGGTCGGTAGAGCTGTGAAAATGTATTTTACGTGAAATTCTTTAAAGTTTTGTTACCAAAACTGAAGCAGTTCCGTTATCAAACAACGGAATTATTCGAATCATTTGAGTAATTAGTTAATTAATTGCAAATCTACAAAATAAACAAGTAATTCTGATGGCAACAACAACGACGAAATTTTACGTTAATTCTGATAATAGTTGTGCGCCATTTCAGAAATTTCTGTTCGCAATTTCCCAACAAAGATTTTACGACAAATACATGAATGAACACAGGACTCCAACTCACACACCCGAACTGATTGCACACGTCAGAAAAGTACTTGATTACTGATAACGAAGACTTTTTCAACATGAGCTACCTCTTTGAACAGAATTACATTTGTCGCACTCAATTAGAATTGAGCTGGACCTGAACAGAAAGGACTTAGAAAATAAACTGATTAAAATTTTTATTAAATGTTATTGCCGTGTCTTGGCTTTAAACTCTGTGTGTTTCAGTGTTAATTCTTTCTGTGATAATTGAAATTCGAGCAGAAGTTAAAGTCTGACATCATTGATGAAAGAGGTTACCACTTTTCTTTACGTTGGAGCAGCTTTGCGAAACTTTAAATTATTTAAATATAAAACGATCGCCACCAACCAAAAATTGAAAGCATGTTGAACAAACAAAACCACAAGGAGAAATAAACTTCACAGACAACATCCTAAAGATGGCCTAAATGTCTTTCTCGCTCACAAGACAAAGTTCAGCGAAAAAAAAAATGCTGCTCAGCTGAATACACAACACATCCTTTTCGTCCAAACTTGGGGAAAGTTAGGGAAGCGTTGGAGGAAAATGTCGATTCCAGAACTCATTTATTTCAATGGCAGATGGGACGGAGAGATTGTAAGACTGGTATTAACAGCCTGTGATATCGAGGTGAAAATGTTTGACTAGCTTCATAAATTCCCTTGGAATTACAAATTAGCTCTTCTAAGTCACTCGTTGAACCTTTGATTGGACGTTGATGGAAGAAGTAGACTAATAAAAACTTAAAAATCATTAATAACTTATTAATAAATGAGTTTTCCAATAACAATAATACTGTTTTAGTTTAAAGAAGTCCATCTCACGACGAGACAACAATTTCTCAACTTAAAGCCAGGTTGGTCGAGAACTACATAATTTAATTGCATCATTATACGATTAAATGACCGAAATGCAGTAATTTTTCATTCAATAATTTCTCAGACTTGCCATTCGGACAAGTCCCAGCACTAAGAATCGATGGGAAGCTCATGGTTCAGTCAGACGCCATCGTCAGACACTTTGCCAGACTTCATGGTCTCACTGGGAGAAATGAAGACGAGATGTTCAGGTTAAGATTCCATTTAAATCAAGTCACATATTATTAAGCTAAAAACACTTTAGCGTCACCCAAAGAGCTTCAAAGATTTAATTCAGTCTTTAAAGATTTCATGCGACAAAACCTTTCTTGTAACATAACATAAGACCTTTTAATATGGCTACCAATGAAGCCGAATGTGCTAAATTTATTGAAACGACACAATACTAACTTATTCAGCATTAGTATTAATTCATAATATTAATATTAATATTAATTCAGAATAGATGCGTACTACGAAGGGACTCGAGATTTCCTGAAATCCTTCTCCTCGCTTGGCTCAGGTTATCCACTGGACGAAGTCGTCGAGTACACCAAGGCAGAAGTCAACAAATACCTGCCCCTCTTTGACAAGGTGAATTGTTGGCTTTTTGTTGAGCAATTATTCCCCTAAACCCTTCCAAGCATTGGTTAACATGATTTTTTTTTTGTAGTTAAATATTTAGTCTTAATAAATAATTGTGTATAGATTCTGGGTGATAATGGAGGGAACGGCTATTTGGTTGGGGAGTCATTAACCTTTGCCGATCTGGGTCTACTTGGTTGGAGGTTCTCTCACACTTGCTGATCTTGGACTGCTTGAAGTACTTCTTTATTTGGGGGATTTTTATGAACAGAAGATTTACAACCCATATCCTGAACTACAGGTTTATTCACTTTGATATTTTTTCTTTCTAACCATGTTTTACTTAAATTACATGAAACTTTGATTGATCTGTGGCTTACAAAGTCTGCCACAAGGGTGGTAAAAGCAATGGTCTTAATTTGGTGATTGAAACCAACTTTACATAATCATAAACATCCTTTTAATGAAGCGAGGCATAACATTTTTTTTTAATCTCATCTCTTGCCACTGTTTATGATTGTTGTACATAATATTACAGTACCAGCAAAACTTGGTTTGAACAGTCATTTCCTTTCATGTTGAAACTAAGAATCATTTGAAGCTGTTCAATGCATTTCAAGTCAAACAGCATTTAAATTTCGTTATTAAATAACTTATAATTTTGACACTGGAAAATCTTTGCTTCTAGAAATTCCTCACCAAAATGGCAGAACAGGATTTCTACGAGAAGTATATCACTGAGATTAGAAAACCCCTTCACACTCCTGAAAAAATTGAGCATGCCAGGGAGGTTCTCGGATACACAAAGTGACGGTCCTGCATAGATCAGTGGCAACTGACAGCTGACTTGCTTTTCTGATCATTTCATGCCCTTGTTCTTAAGTTGTTCTTTTAAGACATATCAGAGGTAGTTCTACATCTTTTCTGATAACATTAGCCTCAAGGGCTTAAAGTTTAGGCTAATTAAGTATGTGAGGGAGTGGAATGATAAAATATGGCACTGACAGTGGCGAAGATTGTGTTAACGACAACGTTGAAAGCTCTAATTACATTGTCGATGCCAAGAAATGAAATAGCCATTTTTATAAACTTCGGGCGAGGCAGTCTTGTGATATGCCGAAATAGGAGCGGGCTTTTCCAGGAGGCAAAGTGGATGTTACTTCAATCGTTTCTGAAACTTGTTTCCAGCGATGTAAACTGGGTTTCCTAGGGGTCTGAACGTTTCCAAGTTAGTAGTCCGGGGGTTGCTTAGATCAATTAATCATTTAGATTTGATCATCTCCGTGGGTTAAAGTGGCAAGTTATTTCGTAAAACGTAGATAGAAATATATTTCGCGTAATTTCCTCTGGCGGGTGAGTATTCGTGCTGACAATAACAAAAGCGAAGCAGACGAGTTTCGACGACTTCTTTAATATCGAGAGCGCTTGATTGCAACGCAAACAAACTTATGCAAATAGGAAAAATAAAAACAGGTCTAGAAAATTTAAAACATTCTTTAATGTAATGTGAAATGTAAATTTTGAACCAAAGATGTGTTATTGTGCCAAGTGTGTATCAACCTGTTTTCATATTTTACAATTTTCATAAAAACAAGCTATTGGTTATTACATAGTAACGGCTTTGTTTTAAGACCGCAGTGTCATTCGGAATATCACTGACCTCCGTATTAAATAACTAAAAAATCTAATAAATAGAAAGAATTGGTTTAAAAATATTATGTATTTGTATAGAAGACGCAAAGTACTAAATCATTCCGATAAAAACCTGGCTGATGGTCCTGTACGATTCAATAAGGTATTTAAGTGTACCTCTACAGACGAACTATTAAATCAGACCTACAAGACTACAATTAATTCTAAACTTATGTTATAGTTTAAACTAATATAAATTATGCATTAACATTAACCAGATATAAGTAAACCATCGATCATGGCTTCTTTCACCCCAAGAAGCACAATTACAGGAGAAAATGAATCTATTCTCGTAACTGATGTGTGGAACCGATCCGCCACAGTTAGACGTGAAAAGCCAACCAAGACTAACTCAAAAAGTCGCATACAATAAATTTTTAAAATATTGTTTAACTTCCATTATATTACATTACAAAACTATTTGGGTTTGTTGGAAGCAATAAACATAAAGACAACAAAAAGAATGCTGCATGTATTGTTCACAACAAAACATCTCAAGAATTCCTACCTCCGAATTTGAAACGAATTTGAAAATGTTGATTGAAAAAAACTTGAAGTCCATGACTGACAGCATATTAGAGTATGTGGTCCTCAATTTTTCCGAGGTATTTTCTACGAAAGTGTTGAAAGGTTTGTTTTTATATCTATTCACTATTATGAATCGAAAAAATGCCAATACAAGATGCTGTTCATTATAACAGACACATCAAATTCAAGAAAAAAGTTACTCCCTGCTCTATTGTTCAGTAGAATTCTTACTAAAAGCAAAGATATGAAATGGCTTATCCATGTGGATAAATTGCGCAACGTATTGCCCTACAGAGATCTTCTGCAATGGACGGATATAGACCTAATTAAGTTTTCAAGACGTAGATATAGCTTCAATGAGGCTGTCTTAGCTGAGATGAGCCAAGTAAATTATCCAATCAAATCCTTTTCTGTTTACCTGGATAAGTTAACGGACGATGGCCTGAAGAGTCTCTGTGCAATGGGATCTGCTATTGAAAGTTTGGACCTTCACTATAACCATAGGTTGTTAGCATATTGAATTTTTACACTTCTTTCATTAAAGAATTTGTAAAAATGACAATTAGTGCATACATATTTATACTAATATTTGAAATATAAATTTCTAAAATTTCAGAAAATTCACTGAGTTCCAAGCTGCTCCATTCATAAAACTTAAATATCTTTCTTTTAAAAAGTACTTTGGTATCGGAGGTTTAACTAATTGCTTAAATCTAGATTTCTCCTGTTTAAGCAAGACATTGGAAGGATTGAAAGTTGATGGTGAAGGAGTAACAGACTCTTCCTTTCTGTCTTTGGCGAGTCTCAAGTTTCTTAAAACTTTGTCTTTCCCATATGTATGTACAAATTGTTGGCATACACTTCCAGAAACTTTAAGTTCTTTGAATCAATTAAGGTAAAACAAAAGATTGGATCAACTAATTTCAAATTAATCCAGATTTTAAATTATGCATGCTTGATCGATCGCTACTTCAGGTCCTTAGATATAAGAACTTTGCCGTCTTTAAGAGTTTTACGGGACAATAAAGAATTCCCGTCTAATTTGGCAGCCGCACTTTCAAAAATGCCAAACTTAGAAAATTACGATACGCCAAAATTGTACACGTAAGAGTTTGCTATCATTGTGGATTTAATGATATACAATAAACTAATGGATTAAAAATTTACTTGAAGTTGTGAGATCAGTGAACCAACAATGAGGTGCAGAAAATGGAAGAAACTCGGCCTACGATCATGTGATTTTAACGATATAAAATCATTTGACGAAATAAAGTCATTGGCAGATGAGGTTAGGAAATACAATACTTACATTAAAGTGCCGAGAAAAAGTTCGCGTTAAATAGCGTTGAAGATAATTGATTTTGATAAGAAATAACCATTTTATATTATTAATTTTAATTAATTCCTAACAGCAGCTTTGAATGCTGCATCTCGAACAAACAAAAAGTGAAAAGCATTTCGCTATAATGTTGTATAATACTACTATTAACATTAATAGTAACAATCAAAACTTTAAAAATTAATATCTAACTGTTCATAAATTTTACTTGTTTACTCCTGTCTTTTGTCAGATTTTTTCTTTGCATGATGAAACAGTGCTGGCTACCTATAGTAGGTACAGCACGCATGAGCGCTACATATCGGCCATGACTAAGAGAGTCTTCGAACTCCTTCCTAATATTCCACAAGAACAACTACCCATTGTTGAAAACGTAAGAAAAATAGCTCTAAAATCCACTTTGAAAAAAATCTATTGATACGTATAACAAATTGTAATGTCAACATCGGCAATTCGGCAAGCATCAGCCTCTATTTATAGGCTGCACTCTTAATTAATTCTATTATAAACAATGATATATTGGGATTATGGTAATTGAAATAAATTGATAATTTTTTTAGACATTATTGGATATAAGCACACATACCAGAGATGATAACTTATGCTTGTACGTTCTGTTTACACTTCTTGATTTTTATTGGTCAAAATGCAATTTTTCAAATAATTTTTTTTTATTCTAGATTCATAAGGGATTATTTAAAATCTAGCCGCTGTTCGCAGGAGTTCGTTAAGTAAGTGATCAATTGCATTTTCCTTTTAAACTTTTAACTACATCTTAACCAATATCATAGCAACTATATAAAGTATAACAGTGACTTAGTATTGACTAATTCTACTTGGATTAACTCTAGAAAATTAAGCAACGTTGTCTGCAGTTACTATGATAACGAAGATGCTTTCGAAAAAATTACGATGCCAATACTGAATTCTGAGCCGTACCCAGAGGAAGCGAAATGGCGAAATCAATTCATGGTTTTGGTAAGTGTCTTTCTTCATGAGAAACATTCAAACACAACCGATCAAATTTATCCATTAATTAAATCCAGGTATTATGCCCAATTATGCTGGACTTTTTAAGAAATGCAATAAAAAAAGACTCAAATTTACCTAAAAAACTTCTGCGTGGCATATTTTTTGTTTTGTATAAGCAAGTAGGATCTCATGAACCACGCTTTACACAGGTTAGTTGAGTTATTTATGTATACTTATTAATTAAATATATTTACACTTCAACTATTTGATTAGCTCTATGAGAAGGTTCTAGAGGAAAGAGTTTTTGATGAAGAGGCGTTGAATGTCCTTAAAGAATTACTGGACTTTTGTTTAACAGTAGACATTGATGAAATGGACTTTGGATTCGATTCATTCGAATAAACTACAAGAACTACAAGAAACCATCTTTATTAATAAATTACTAACTCTGGTGGAAATTTTGGTTAAGTCATTGTTAATGTTTCGTGTGATGTTGGGGATATTCTATGTCGAATGATTATTTGTGCTGACAATAACAAGCAAGCGAAGTCCTGAGTTTCAAAGATAAACAGGCCACGACACCGGTGAGAAAAATCGTACGCCACCACGATACATCTACATTGTGCACCACTAATCCCCTGCCACGATCGCTCCTCTCAAAACCAATGCTAGAGAGATGCACGGGTCGCCCCAGTCCGCAAAATCACAACCCGGCTCACGGGACTTCATGCTTAACAGTGTCATTTACACCAACGTACCGCTTGCAGCGACCATTTAAGGTCATCCAGTACTGCACTTTACCAATTTATTCAGAATTTGCTATAATAACCCCACTCTTTGAGCAAGTCAAACGAAACGAAGTGAAATGCGTGACGTCGCTCTACTACAACAATGTGACAGAATAAAACGGTCAGATTTGGAAAAAAAACTCAGCATTGAAAAACGCTCTGCAAAAATATTGCCAGTGAAAATGGAATCATGATCTCAACAAAAAAATGAAGTCCCTGCAGATATGACCATCAGAAATTCTTTATCCTTACGTGACAACAACGAACTGGGCAAAACGGGTTACAGAAGGTTCAGCAAATAACCCCACTCTCTGAGCAAGTTAAACGAAATGAAGTGAAATAAGTGACGTCGCTCTACTACAACAATGTGACAGAATAAAACGGTACTTGGAAACTTTCGATGGAACCGAGATACAGGACACCAATATTGCAACACATTTTTTAGTCATTGAAAAACACTCTGAAAAATATTGCCAGTGAAAATGGAATCATGATCTCAACAAAAAAAATGAAGTCCCTGCAGATATGACCATCAGAAGTTCTTTATCCTTACGTGACAACAACGAACTGGGCAAAACGGGTCAAAGAAGGTTCGGCAAAATAAGTCAGAAAGACCGGATGAAGGCACATAGAAGTTTGGCTATTAATGATTATCTATTATTAATTAATATTACTGGATTACAAATTCTATATCATTACATGATAGTGACAACAACTGGGCTCAAAATCTACAAGTTGCAAGAGGTTTGACAAGAGAAATCATTAATGCCATCAAATCAGAGCAAAATTGTTTGAAGTTGCTTTGTTCCATCAAGCTTCTAAAACAAATGTTGACTTAGTTCGCAAAAGGAATCACAACGAGCAGACCGGAGTCTTCAAAGTACTTGTCCAACAAGTTGAGCTTTCAAAGTGAAGGTGTACTTCAATGCAACCTGTCAAAAAATAAATTTGAGTTTTATGGACTCAGAATATTTTTGCCAATATTGGTTTAACATCTGGAAGCAGCACTTCAGACATCTAATGCTTATTAAAAAAATCTATCAAAATACCAGCTGCTGCAGGTGATTGTGTCTGATGGTGACTCCTTTGCCAATTATCTTCTCTGCAAAATAGACAAACCAAAAGATAGTTGAGGATTTATTTACATTTTTATCCCAACCACCCCAAGTAGAAGAAAATAATTTACTCTGGCCATTGGCAACATCTGCCACAGACTTCATGTTCACTTCTGGTTCAATTTCTCTCCTGAAGAGTCTCAACCTGCTAAGAAATAAAATAGAAATCTAATGACAATTCTCTTTACCCAATCAATAGGGCCAGTGATCTCAAGAGTGATTAAAAATAGGCTTTATTATAGAAGTTAGCATTTATTACATACATATATATATATATAGCTAAATTTAAAAAGCATACTTGCTCATGTCTTCAAGGCCAACATTTGAGGCCAACAATATCGTCGTCGTTAAGTTTGGCAGCAAGTTGTAGGCATTGTAATGATGGAAAATATCATCTATAATATCATCTCTCGCTCTGGCAAGCACCCTATAATAAACAAAAATTACCTGACAAAAGACACATAACCTAACTTTGCTTCGACTTAAATTTTTGGTTTCCAAAAGCTTTCTAAACCCGTGTCGAAACAATTTTATTTACTAACCTCCCGTCGAAGGCAACTTCGATAAAGTATCTCAACAATGTCCGTTTGACACCTGGATCGTCCACGAATGAGATGGCATAGACGTGGTGCTCCGGGCTATCATCAATCTTCCGAAAGACCTTTTTTAAATTACAATCACAGGCTAACTAACTAGTATTTCAGTTGTTGGCAAGTTTCAGATTACACCAACTTTACCCAATGTAATACCCAAATACCCAAAGTATTTGTCAATAAGTGCTCACCTCTTGCAAATTGTCGACGAAATCCATTATTCCTCCTTCTTATATAGGAGATATCCCTAAACTTCAAGTAATCGTCTGCAAAAGTACTGCGGGCGCTAGGTCGTAAACATATGACCAGCTTCTACTTTCTGCCTTTCTTCCAATTTATAACAATATATTATCTGGTGCAAATATTTTATTAAACCTCTCATGGTTTTAACAACTTGGTTTGTAATGATTCAGAATAATAATAATAAATAAAACAATACTTATATCTGAAGATTAATATTTTTACTAGCAAACAAAGTTACTACATAATATATAAAATTAAATCTAGTAGTGACAGATTTTAGTCGAGAAAAATTAAACAATGTAGTATTTTAATCTTGCTTAATATTTTATCAACTACATGATAACCGTATTGTAATGTTTAGAAAATTGCATGAGTACAGTGGCGTCAACTTGTATGCGTTCGTTATTAAGTTTCCAGCCTCGAACTCTCGTCTGAAGTCTGATTGGACCAAGGTATCGAATCCATAATCAGTAGGAAATGTTAAGCTCTAAAGGTGGAAGAAAAGCGCAGCGGGACAAGAATGAATCGATCCCTCTTAAGGATAATCTTGACAGAGTAAGATTCCAATGGAGTTTGTTGTTTTTCACTTTGTAGATCGATGATTACAGAAGTAATAAAAAAGTAATAAAAAAAATACCGTTTTTGTTTTACTGTGATGCCAATCAGTATTTCACATATATGTGACTTTTTATGTGATTAACTGCTAATCTCTGGTTGGTTATTATTAATTGTTGAACATTTACTCTACAGCACTACAAGCCGATTTTTGATCAGGTAATTCATTTTATAATATTATTTGGTACAGCATTCTATTTTATTAGATTTAAAATCAACAACTTGATAAGAGCTGCATGATACATTTTTTAATGGTTTAAATTGGCTTGAAGTTTGCAGAACAAGGTGGCATCCCACTCAACCAACTCAAAACCACCCTCGTAAGGGCTGGGGGCTCGGATTTGTCCCCAAGGGTCATCGAGATGGCCCTGCAGAAAGCAGACATGGATAGGAATAAAATCCTAGATTACAAGGAGTTTGTAGAATTGGTGAGTCTAATCTGAAATGCAATTAATTGTTCATGTTTGGCTTGAGCAGCAGATCAATCATATTGAAGAGTTTTAGGGCCATGTAATAATTGGCTTTTATATTAATCACAAAGTTTGTTAAGATCGAGTATTCACGAGTCACGGACTCATCGGTATAATGCCTCGAGAGGTGTGATTAGCCATGACTTAAGACACTGCACTGAGCACCTTGTCAATGACCTATCCATCAGTTATAATTAGTACCAGGGAAAGTCCATATTTGTTTTGACAAGTTGACACTGGGCTTTGAATGGTAGATGGTTTTATCGATGGAGGCCATCGTTGTGAAAGGGTGACCTTCGCTTTCAAAATTAAAACTTAAAATGCTGATTGAATCTTGGTAGTAAACATTGCTAGCAACTGAAACCATATCTTTTATTAGCTTGTCTTGAAAGAAGCTGGCTTTGTCTTGCGTCCAGTGCCAGCATGTTATGATTTGAAACCATCGTGTAGTTGTGTATCGGACTCCTTCTTGAGGGCACCTTTAATAGAGTAGCTGTTATTAGGAAAGAAAAAACATTAATTAATTATTTAATTAATAGACAGGCAATTCTAAAACTGGTTAATTGAAAGTCGTGTTCACAAACCACCATTGTTGCTGGCAAAGGTGGTTATGGCCTATCATACCAAGGCAAGACACATATACGTTGATGCCAAGCTATAATTTATTGAGGAGGGGAATACTTATGGAGATTCCAGCAGTTTTTAATTTATAAAATTTGGCAGTGGGAATTTTTTAATTGCCGGAGAACCAGTGTTAGAGCCAAATTTTTCAGTTGCTCTTGTTGCATTGCGCTTAATAAAGTTTCTAGAAATTGACATTATCAGTTATTTTATTTATTATTGTTATTATTATTATTATTATTATATTTATAAACTGTTATTATATTTAATATTGTTAGTAGAATTATTGTATTTGCTGCTTGTAATTATTCTATCGCCTCATACAAAATTTTTGCCACAAAAATAAGTCATCAGAGGTGTTTATAAATTGCAGAAAATGGAGAAAATAGTGTTTCCAATGTGTATTTCTTTTGCATTGTTCTTTCCAACATTTGTTTGCAATTTCTGAAGGGCATTTGAATAATAAACTGATAAATAAATAATACCAATAAATTAATTAATTAATTGTCATTCTATCTAGATCTACTAGACTGCTGTTTGAGTTGTTAGGAATTATTTATTTCATATGTTGTTCCTAAGATCATTGCATTAGTGAACATGAAACAATATCTTTGAATCCTTGTGAACTGTTGACTCGTAACCGGGTTTAATGTATTTAACGAAATATATTGTTCCTCAATAGATGCAGTATCTTTGAGTGCTTTGTTTGACTTGTTCTTATATTATTGGAGAGGAGTTTTGCTCAAGTGATTAATTGTGATCAATGGCTGTTCTAATGTAGTTAGAAGTTTAATGAAACAATTATTTTCATCAGAACCTGTTGTCATCACTGACTACGTTATCAGATGATGCCTCATACCTGCAATTACCAATGTTTTTTCTCTAAAAACTTTTAAACTCTGACTCGTCATCATCTTCATCGATATCGGCATCACAATCATCACCATCACCATCAGATGGAGTCCCAAGAGATGCAGGGCCTGGATCATTCCCAGCTGACCGGTTTTCGGCGAGTGCTTCGCGTGGCCGTCGCTTCAGTGGTTCCTGCCAGGAAGACTTCGACAGGAGAGGACTACGTGGAACACTACGTCGACCATTACAACTGCTGTCCTCCTCCCTTCTTCATGATCCTCATCTCCGTGGCAGAGGTTAGCAATCAAGCTGACTATTGTGATGATGATGATGATGATTACTATTATTATTATCATTATTATTGTTATTCAAATTCAATCTGTCAACGACCAGTTAGCAAGCCAAGTCTCATCCAGAGATCCCAGGCAATTATTATTATTGTTATTATTATTATTATTATTATTATTACGGTGGTGATGATGATGATGACATTGTCAGTGCACCATGTCATTTGTTTATCGAAATGGTTATAATAATATGAAATATTCAATAATGACCTCAAAACTGATTAATAATCAGCATATTATTATTAAAATCATTATTATTATTGTTTTTTGAATGCTAATTATTAGGCTATTACTATTACTCAGAAGGTATATCATCTTCATCTTTGATCATCAGTCATTACCATCCATCGTTGGCTAATCTAACATGGCACCATGCAATGATTAATTATCATTGATCTACAAAGATCAATGACAGGGATGCCAGGTTAAATGGTCTTGCGATTTAAATGTTAAGTGCTAATAAATTATTTTACTGCTGTCAATAATACCAATTTATGAGCCATTTATGTTCTCTAATGTCTAATGAGAGGCTCATGATGTGTTGGCCATATATGAGTTCAACTTTTCAAACATATGAGTTCAACTTTTCAAACATATAAACATGCTTCAATAATAATTGCTTTAAAACTGTTTAAATTAACTATTAAATAAATTAATAAATACATAATTACACATTATTATGGGGAATTATTATAGCTATCTATTGTAATTATGTTGTTATTATAATTGACAGTGCGTCTATAGCCACTATGATTATGGGAACTATCCTTACTAAGCACCTTTTACAACTTGAAACAGTTATTACTCAGTCACTTGCATAAGAAATCATTCACCTAGTAACTCATAAAATTCTTCCTCCCTTCTACCTTCTCATCGTCGTCCTCATCATCATTATCATCGGCGGTAGCAGCAGCCGTCATCCGTAATGCCAACAGTTGAAAACAACTGAGTCTACAATCATCATCATCATCATCATAGCATTACTTCCACAGCTGGCCCTTTTCGTATACTACGTGCAAGACATGAAACACAAGGGCTGTGACACGACCTTCAAATCTGGGGCTCCAATCTATAGCCCTTTGACCTATAACCCCAGGAGGAGGTATGAAGCCTGGAGATTCCTCTCCTACATGTTCATCCATGACGGGTGAGTGGAGTGATGGCGATGAAGATGATGATGATGGAAATGGGTTGTTTTTTTTTTTAAACACAATCTTAATATGGTTAGACAATTTTAATTTTTTAGCTTAATAATGGTTATAATTATATTGATTATAATAAATTTATTATTAAAATAAAGATTTTTGTAAATCATAAATTAATACTAACTATAATTATGAATAAACATATTTTTTAATTTCAAATTTTATCTATGGTTGCGGTTGAGGATCATTCAGTTGAAACTAGAATTTATAAAATTGTCCTTAAGGTTTGCCATCTACTTTATCATTAGCTGAGTGTTCGATTATGCAAAGCTGTTGCATATCTCTGTATCATATTGTGTATCCAATCTGTTCAGTGTATGGTGGAGATGATGCAGATACTTTATTTGTGATATTTTGTACCAATAACGACAATTCGTACAAGCATTATCTAACTATTTCATTAATGAACTCATTCATTCATTTATTTATTTTCCATCCATCCTTCATTACAGAATCTGGCACATCCTTTCCAACCTCATCTTCCAGTTAATCATAGGCCTCCCTCTGGAACTCATCCACAAGTTCTGGAGGGTCGGAATCGTTTACCTCCTCGGGGTCATCGCCGGATCGTTGGGGTCATCCATCGTGGACAGCTACACCTACCTGGTCGGTGCCAGCGGCGGCTGCTACGCCCTCATAGGTGCTCACTTTGCGACCATTATCATGGTAGGCTGGTTGCTCTGAGATATCTAATTATGATCAGATGGGGAATTCCCAATTCTTATTTTTATAACCTCAAGGCAGTAATTCATTGTTAATCATTAATTAACTTAATAATAATAATTATTATTATAATTATTAAATTAATTACTATTATAATTATTAAATCAATTATTATTATAATTATTAAATTAATTACTATTATAATTATTAAATTAATTACTATTATAATTATTAAATTTATTATTATTATAATTATTAAATTAATTATTATTATTATTATTATTAATAAATAGTTATTAATTAATAATAATTCATACATCACAGAACTGGAAGAACATGACTCACGATTGGATGACCGGACCGGTAAAGTTCATCTTAAGTGCACCTGTACAGCTTGCCTTCTGGTCCATCTATGGTTAGGTTTCTTGGATTGAGAAGGGACTCTGTGTTGCAGATTATTTTGTTCTATCTGCAATATAATAACAATTTTAAAATTAATTAATAAACAAAATAAATTAATTAATAACACGTTATTTAATCATATCAACGAGGCATTTCATTTATTAATGTGTCTTTAAATTGCTGCTGCTTTTGTGGATGACTTATTGTTGTTGTGGATGAATAAATATTTCACCATGCGACCATTTTTTAATTTAACTATAATTTTCAGTGGCTGTGGACGTTGGAACGGCCATCTGGTCGAGATATTACAGTCCGAACAAGATATCTTACGCGGCGCACTTTGCCGGAATGATTGCAGGTATGATGATTATGATTATGATTATGGTGGTGATGGTGATGGAAATGATGAATATTCAATGACATCTCCATATCCATTGAGACTTAATCTGCATCTTCAAAGATTTGAGGATTCAATTCTACTTCAATCTCATTCAAATTCAACCTTGTGATTATTTATCATTATGTATTTCTACTAAATTTTATTATTTATTTATTTATTTTTTATTAATAATTCCTTCCCCTCCTCCCAATTTTTTCCACTCACCTAATTTGTTCCTCCGTTCCTTCCAGGAGTTTTGATCGGCATCCCAGTTCTGAAGAATCTCGAGGTGCTTCGCTGGGAGAATGTGTTGTGGTGGGTGTGCCTGGTCAGCTACCTCCTCCTCGTCCTCTTCGCCGTCCTCTGGAACGGCTTTTCCCCGAACTTTCCGGATGCCGACTGGAAACCCTGCTGCAACTCCACGTTCTGGATGTGCTGAGCGTCGTCCAATGGGAACGAATGCCTCGGCCTTTCCAGGGTTCACGACCTCGACCTTATTTTTTTTTTCAGGGGACGGAATTTCCCTTGTCATCGTGGATTTTTTTTATTCTGCTTCGATCGGACTATCGTTGCTTCCTGCGTGGGAATGCGATTGAATTGTAGTTGTCGTGAATTAATTAGGCTGACCAAGGTGGTGTTATTATTTCCTTTTTGCCGCTATTTTCCACTTATTTATTTATTTTCATTTAACCTCGGTGAGGTCGGCCATCTTGATTCGGTCACTGGTTTTCTGTTGTTTTCCTCTTAGAAGTTTGTTATTCTATTTTTATGAATTATTTTCTTTCCTTTCCAATTATTGAATTGTAGCCCTTCAATTAATTAATTCATTCATTCATTCATCCACTCAATTACATTATTTAAGAAAAAATCTCTGCCAAGGTAAAATAAATAACCTCAGACCAGCTGTCATCTCAATGGCTTTGTAGTGAATTTCAATTGGCTGAGTTTCAATTGGTGATTTGAATCTCTTATTGCAAAGATGATATTCTGCATTGGACCATTAAGTGATTTAATTTCTGGCTTTTTTGGCAATTTGATTGTGTTTTGTCGTTAGAAACCACCTGTTTTGGAATCATCCAACGATGAACTCGAGAAAATATTCACTTGATATCATTTCCAATATTTTTTTTAATAATTTATTATTTAATGCTTCTCAATGAAGGCAAACATCATGTTGTTTATGATGATCCTGACCAATCAGGAGCTGTCACTTGTCATTCATGGCTATTATTATTCAAAATATGGATGTATTCAGTTTAATATAATAGCTCTCTACAATCATGGTGATATTAGTTAACAATGTTCCATATGCTAATTATTGACTAAAGTGGTTAACTGATTAATGTTAATCACTGTTTAGATTCTAATCTCTAGAGATAATCTCGACCCAATTTGTTCTCTTGCCCGATTGGCCGATCGTCTATTGACATGTTTGCATAATTTTGCTTTGCAAAGTTCAAAGTAGAAGTTGATGGTACAATGGTAGGCATGCTTTCTTTGTTCCAAGCAAAAAGTAATCCATTAAGATGGTTAGGAATTTGAATGTTTACTAACAACATCACATGACCTCTCTGGGCTTTAAAGTGCTTCTTGGGAAAGAATTTGCAATGTTTTCATCTGCAATGTATGTTGTCTTGTTGCTAGGCTTCAGTGATGTATTGCTCTCAATGTATAATATTTATCAGTATACTTTTATGCAAGAGTTCCCTGTATTTTTATGAGATGATAATAATAATAATAATAATAATAATAATAATAATAATAATAATAATAATAATAACAATAATATGTCGTAATAAAAAGTGTAAAATCTTTTATTTTCCACTGTTTGCTATTTCTACTGCCTTTTCAGAACTCTTTGATATTCTTGGAATTGTGCGTTTATTATTGTCTTGGAAGGTTGCATGGCTGCCAATCAATTGATGATCCCATGACGAGTCACTCGTTTTTTCTTCTTCTTTCCTTCAAGAATGCTTTTATGGAGTTTGCTTCCTGGAAACTGTTGTTTTAAGCATTTATATTTAAATACATTGATAATTATGAATTATTAAATTAATTATGCAAGCAGACGTGTGTGTTTGTGTGCATGTGACGTTGTTGTCGCGTGAGTTTTCATTCATTTCAAAGCACTGTTGAGGCTGTCCTTTCACTTTGAAATTAAAAACATTTAAATTAATTAAATCCTTAAATGAAACAAAAAGATGACATTCTCTCTTCCCGAACAGAAGCTTGTCATTCAGCTGCTTACGTGAATCACTGGACTTTTCTACTGGGCATCTGCATCGGGCTCTTTATTTACATTGCTTTTTGTTATTTCCTTTTAACAATGTTTGAAGTTATTTGTACTCAGATTGCCACTTGTTATGAACATGTGATTGTTCACCTCCTTAACATCATAACTTGTAATCTTTCATCTCCATAATTCAATGTATTTTGATTAGTTTCTCAGTTTCTCATTCAATAATTCACCAGGTTCTTGAAAAGGCAGGCATTTTGGGTTTATATTTGTCTTATTTTTCTTGTAACAATAAAATTCTGCTGTGAATGGAGAGCGTGCAACTGTTGAGTTGTCAATACTCGATAAATAAGTTAATTTATAATTAATAAATTAATATTTTTTTACCTTAAGTTAATTGTGGTGTTGGCCTTTTCCATGCCTTTTCATTTTATAAGAGCTACATTTGCTTCTTGAGTCTTTTCTGCTCTGAAGTTTGTATGGAGAGACATTTCAATGTGGTTATATTTTCTCCAACGTTTTGTCTGACTATTCATACAATCACTGAGCATGTTGAATTGTGACATTAAAAGTTTGGGTTATTTCTGTCCCTAAATTGTTCTCATTTCTCGTATTTTGTTAAATTATTTAAATGCTATTTAAAATCGTGCAAACTGTACTTGCGTTAAACTAAACTGCATTCTTAGTTTTCGTGCAAGTGAAGTACCCACCTCAAGCGTGCAAACAGCACGTGTTTGAATGTTGATAAGAAGTAAATGCCGAGACAGCCTCGTTTGCCCTCCTGACAGAAATTCTATGAAAGTGAAGCTATCGTAGAAAGTGTTGTGGCGCCGCAGATTTGATGGAGTCTCGAGTGATTTTAGGGTTATAGTTTGATAGTTTCATATAAATTGTTCGTACTATTTTTGAAGTATGATGTAATATTATTATGGTGACCAGATTCTTTGGGTTAACAGCAACTTATGCGCGAAGATTTGGTATGAAACCTCCAGAGCAGTGTCAGCATACAAAACTCCGCAAGTCCAAATATTTTTGAAAGGTCGATAAATATTGGTAAGGGAGAAACAAATATTAAATGAGTAGGAATCGTTAATTTTCAAACGCAATAATTCAATCATTGGCAAACCACTTTAAATATGTAATAGATATTTATTTAAAACAGAACCTCAACAGTAATCTATGTTATTCTGTTTTATCGCTTGAAATGTGCTCATAGTCGTTGTCGTATATTATTAATTATCTGTAACCTTTTGCATTGGAAGCTGGTTAGCTGATATTCATAGTACATTTTACGTATATAAACAAAATTGCCTAAAAGGACATTATTTGTGTAAACTTATATTTTATTTTTATACGCTTTAAACGCCCACATATATTTTTAAACACAGCAAAAACTGCTTTAGTTGATGAAGTTATTCATTTGAATTCAGTTACCTATTCATTTAAAGTTCTAACAAAAACATGTCGAGGAGAAACAACAAGAATCACAACGTTGACGCTTGCCAGGAAATGGCTGGGTAATGTTCTTTTAGTAAAAATAACAAACACATTTACTGAAGTTATGTTGTTTATAAAAAGTTGTGTAAGATGCAAAACTTCCAGTTGAAGCCTAACCTCAAGGTTCTAGCTTACAAATAATGTGAGCATTATCTATATTTCTTTTAGCTTCTTGGATTCAGAGGGAGAGATTGTGACTCAGTGGGAACTAAAGAAGGCTGTAGACATAACAAGTGCCACAAAGGTCAGTGTTGGATTTTTGATTCATTGGGTTGGTCCTAGCTGCCCTCGGTCATTTCCATAGGGGATATTTATTACTTTAAGTTTTTGCTTTCTCTTCAATTATTTTAAACTATGTTGTGGATAACTTACACACCTAATAATAATAAGGGCTAATAGATTTATTTAACTTAGAAACAAGACGGTACAAATTAAAAACAAGTATGTTTCTATCTTCAGTCTTTTGAGTTGGAACTCAGGCATGGTCCTTACACGGTTGACTACACAAAAAACGGAAGGTAAAAATCTATGAAAATGTCCAGCATGTCTACGTCCAGTTATATCTTCTCAGCATGCTGTTGAAGCTTAAATACCAATTGTTGACATTTTTCATAATATTATGGTGATTATGATAATAAATGAATAGTTAATTAGTGCATTAATTAAATCCTTCTTCAGGCACCTCCTGATTGGTGGAAAGAGAGGACACTTGGCAGCCTTTGATTGGCAGACGAAGAAATTGATGTTCGAGACGGGTCTTAAAGTAGATCACGAAGAGGAACTCGTTCGTGCCGCAAAGTAAGCCACTATGATGATGATGATTATTATTATTATTATCATGTTTCATTTTTATTTGTAAATAAATAGTTAAAAAAAATTTTTTTGAAAATTATTTTGAATGTCCAAGGCGTTTCTGAGTTCATTTAACTGAATGGCAATTATAAATTCAATTCATATTTCTTCCACATTACCACATCTAGTAACATTATCGTGATCACCATCTCATCATTCAAAATCTAATCAATAATAATGTAATAAACTACCATTTGATAAACTGCTAAGGTGCACATTTGCTGAACGAAGTTATCGTTAACAACAATATAATTAACAAATAATTTAATTAGAAAATAATAAACCAAATCGACCAACAGGTGGCTGCACATCGAGACGATGTTCGCAGTGGCACAGAAACAGTGGACTTACATCTATGACAACCAGGGCATTGAACTCCACTGCCTCAAGGCATTGGATGCCGTCCTCCAGTTGGAGTTTCTTCCCCATCACTTCCTCCTCGTTGCATCGGTAAGCTCCTCCCACTTTGTTGTGTTTACGTTGAATACCATTGGCTTAGAGTCTTTGCTCGTCAGAATAAAGCTACTACATTATGCATGCTAAAGTATTGCATATAGTCTGCAACGTAATATTCATAATATTAGCATAAATTGAAAGTGTATCATCTAGTAATTTGAATGGTTATATTTAGAATATATATATATAACTATATGTAACTCCATCCAATCATCCATCAATTCATCCATCCATATATATTTATTTAAAATAATATAATTTATTTAAAATAAATAAAACGGAAAACAACAAAGTGACCTCTCGTCTCTCACCAACAGAACGTGAACAGTTACATCACGTGGCTCGACGTATCCATCGGAAAGAAAGTCGCAGGATTCTCGACAGGTCTCGGAAGACTCGACATCATGACACAGAACCCTCAAAATGCCATCATCCTTCTCGGACACACTGGAGGTAATTTCGTCTTAAAATTCCTCTTCAAAAATACTCGTCGACCAATGTTTTATGAATAAAAATAATAAACGACTTATAGCTGTAGAGACTTAACGTAAGATTACATATTAATAAGATGTCAACTTAAATTATTATTTCTAAGTTATTTTTAAGCATTATTATGCTGGCTATGTAATAACACTCATAATAATTTCTAAGGAACTGTTAACATGTGATACACAACATAATACTCATGACAATTTTTAAGTTACCATCACCATGTGATAAACATCATAATACTCATAACAATTTCCAAGGCACCGTCACCATGTGGTCACCAAACGTCAAGGAACCCCTCGTCAAAATGTTGTGTCACGGGTCGGGAACCAAGGCCATAGCAGTCGACCCGAGTGGAAAGTGAGTTCTGACTGGGGTTACTTAGTGTAAAACTGAAAATTTTTAAATGGATTCTACCTGCTGTTATTGTTGTTTGTTTATTATTCATAGCTTTTAATTAATTAATTGTTAATAATTAATTAATTTTTATTAATATTTTAATTAATATAGATTATAATTATCATAAATTAAATTCTGCTAGTTTTACACTTTCATAGACTATATTATTATGATTATTATTTTATAGAAAATAATAAAAAATTGTTAATTGCACAAAAGTATTACATCGAAGTAACAAATCAATTTGCTAACACTTCCCACCCTTGTCGATTGAATCGTACTCTGTTGAACATCAATGACAACCTTTTTTCAATCGATTGATTTTCATTTATAACCAGCTACATGGCAACATCGGGACTCGACAGGCAGCTGAAGATCTGGGACCTGAGGACGTACAAGTTGCTGCACAAGAACCATCTCCAGTTCGGTGCCTCTCACCTCGACTTCAGTCAGACGGGACTCCTCGCAGCCGGCATGGCCAACGTCGTGAACGTCAGTACCGTCGGCTCGACCGACAGACGGTGTCAATTTAATATGTTAATTTAAATATGTTAATCGAGGAGAATCGAATTCGATTGGCTGATTGATGATGAATGTGTATTAGGCTCTTTAGTTGTACATGATTTGCATCTTTTGTGCAGCCTGCCTTTTTTTTAAAGTACTAATTAATTATTCATCTTTAATAATTAGATAACAACAATTTAGTTTAAGTTTAAACTTGTTTTTTTTAAACAACATCGTTGCGCTCCTCATCCAGGTTTACAAGGACGTGACTCGCAAGCCGATCATCGACCCGTATTACAGTCACACAGTGGAAAGGACTTCGATTCACAGCGTTTCCTTCTGTCCATTCGAGGATGTCCTTGGGTTTGGGCACACGGCCGGAGTTCAGAGCCTTCTCGTTCCAGGTTGGTGATTTATTGATTGATTGATTGTTTATTCTATTTTTATATTATAATGCATTGTAATAGACTTTATATTAAATTCTGAATAATAATAATAATAATAAAACAAATAGTGGTATCATTGATTGCATAAAGCTAATATGATGAAATGCTAGCACTCACTCAATCTTCGCACCATCCATCCATCACCCCTCTAACGACTCCACTCGCCCATACGTATCTATCCATCTACTCATTCATTCATCCATCCTTCCATCCATTAGTTCGTCCCAATATATTGCATGAATGATGCTTTTAAAGGATGTTGGGCAAGCACATGGTCGCTGTTGTTACAACAGTCCTTTGCATAAAAATGAACTTCTTCGCTCATTGGTCAATATTTTTGTTGTTCAAAATTAAAATTTTTAGAACAAAATATTGTTTCATTATTAATTATTTGCATATGATAATATAATTATTTGATTTTAAATTATTTAAAAAATATACTTTCAGGTGCTGGAGAAGCCAACTTTGATGCTCTGGAGGCAAATCCTTTCCAGACGAAGCAGCAGAGGAGGCAGATGGAAGTGAAGATGTTGCTCGATAAGGTAGATGATGACGGATATCATTTGCTTTTATTATGTTTATCATTGTTTATGGATAACATTGTTGTCATTGCTTAGGACAAGCACTTTTCTATCATCCATAAAATCGATAAGATTCAAATAAATTTCTAATTATGCTTATTTTAAGGTCCAACCGGAGCTGATTACATTGGACGTCGGTGCCATCGGTCAAGTGAATGTAAAGACATTGAGGGAGAAGATGGATGAAATGGTCAAGACATTGGTGAGTTGTTATTGGCTGGGACATATTGTTTCCCAGTGCTTCTTAGTCTTAATTATACAATGTCTATTTATGTCCAACAAAATAAGCATCTATTTCTTCATGCTTTGTTTACATTATGACCATTATTTTAATAGTACATCAAACCACGGAAGATTGAGTTTGAACCAAAATACAAGAAGAAGGGTAGAAGCAAAGCTGGAAAGAAAGAAAAAAGGAAGCAGGGAGTGAGGGCGGAGATAACCAGGCAGGAGATGAGGGAGGCCGTTAAAAACAAGCAAGAGCTCGAGAAGTCCTTGAAGATCAACGAGAAACGTTTCACTAAAAAACCGTCAGTTCTCGACAGATTCAAAAAGAAGGATGAAAAGAAATAAATGCTGGACAGGAATGTAAATAAAACTCTTTGGAATTAACTCTTGGCTCGAAGAATGACCAATAAAACGTTTAAGCGTCTTTTTTCGTGATTATTATTTATGGTTCTTACACGGTCTACGGCGAGAAGGCTTGCCGTCGTATTGAAGTCAGACTGCTGACCATATAATCGCTAAATAAGTGAAGAGAATTATATTGAACATAAAAAAAACTGTTTTGTACAGTTATATATTAAAAAAAAATAAAGCAATTGAATTTTGATTATATGCTCCCTTTTTCTCAAATACTGTCTAGTCGGACGTCGTGTTACTATGGTGACTTAACATTTGAGATAGTTCAGTCATGGATCAAACCGAAAGACCTGTAAAGATCCCTCCTGAATTTTCAATTTATGCAGAAAAGCATCACATTTTTGAAGTTTTTCAGGTAGATTAGTTTTGTTAAACTTAATGACTGTGTTCTTGAATTTTGGATCGAAATATTCTAGCAAATATTGACGGCCCTGATTATCAAGAAACCGGATGATCCTCTGCCATTTATAGATGAATACCTCAAACGCATTACCGAAGAACATTTGAGTAAGTTTATCGAATTTTTACATACCATAAATCTTCAGTTGTTTAATAGCCTCTTTATCGAGTTATGTACTTGTTAGACAAATTCTATTAACAAGTAAAACTTGTTTAAAAAAATAACAGTTCACAGGATCCTGGTCCTTGGTCCACCGTTCTCTGGAAAAACAACCATTTCAAAGATGTTGAGTGAGAAATTCAAATGTGAGCATGTCACAGAGGAAAGCATTTTCAGTGAGGAGGTTCTTGGGACCTTTAACGTTGACAATTCACAGATGATACCTGTACCACAGTGGGTGGACCTGGTAAAGGCAAGGTTGGTAATAACATTAACATTACTTTTACTGTGCTCATGAAAAATAAATCACTATCACTGATTTAATAATAATAACTCCATCAATCAACATTTCTACAAGCTGTTTTTAATCTATCTTTAGCCATCTACTTTTCTTAACTCATTGTTTCTTACTTGCCATTATGGGAAGTCAATTGCACATCATCATCATTGCAGACTCCAGGCATTGGAGGAAAACAATGTCGGCTGGGTCATGGACGGCATTGTGCCCTCAAGGCAACATGCTCTCTTCCTCTGTGCAACTGGCTACTTTCCCAATCACACAGGTTGTAGAGTATGTTTGTTTATTGACGATAATGCTTGTAATGATCATGACGATGCTCTGTCTGATGACACACATCTTGGGACACACAATCTGTAACACATGTCATGCTTTGATTCAGTCTTACTGAAGGCACCAGTTGACATTCTCATTGGCAGAGCAAGCTTTCATCCAAAACAGGAGTCGGTCAAAGGCTCGCCCAAAGGTGATTTATTTTCTTTCATACAATCCTCAGAATCTTGTCGCGTTTAATTGCATAAGTTCCCATGGCTGACCTTAACACAGATGTTGTTAACTTAAAACAGTCTTGACACTCCACTATCAAATGCTTGGCAATTAGTCACAATAATTGTGCATCAATAATGTCATAACATCATTACTTTAGTACTTAAGAAGTTCCATCATTATATTTCTCTGCTTTTTTGGCCAGTTGTGTTATGGTTAATATTTGGTTAAGAAGGCCAAGATGGTCCTAGAAGGCATTGTTTGTCTCTAATTAATTAATTCATCTACTCAAATCCAGAAGAGTTAGCACCATCTAAAGTGCCATCAATGTCTCAGGTCGAGAAGAAATCTCCCCCAAAGGTAAAGGTTTCTTTGGACGAGAGAATCAACGATTATTGCCTCAAGAGCAGGGCCCTCGTCTCTGCATACTGCCACACGGCCAAGGAAGTGAATGCTGACCAGCCGATAGACGACGTCTTCCAGAGAGGTTCGTCCACATCTCTACACTTGATTTATTATAATAATTTATGATAATTTATTCTCGAGGATATCTCCGTCTGAGCCAATGAAAGTTTGATTCCATCAACATTTAAATATAAATATATTTTTTTTATATACTTTTGTCTTCAGTGCTCCAAGTTGTGTGCCAGCCGAAAAGGACGGCCATGTTGCAGACGCCGAGGATCATCTTCTTCGGACCAGTGGGCAGTGGCATGGAGACTCTGGCGAGGATGTTCAAGGACAAGTACAAGATCAGTACGAGTGAGTTGCATTGCATTAGTTGGCTCGTGTTTTGAACAATTCATTTGCATGGGGTCATTGTTATGGATGCATAAGAATGATGACCTGCAATGAGTATAACGTGCCTGGTTATTTCATGGAAAGAAGGTACTTATTGATAAAGCCCGCAAGTTAAACTGTACAACAAACAAAAGTCAAGTTGGGCCATGATTGCAATAAAGATGATACTAGGGATTCCGATATCTAGAATTAGTTTGCCAGTTGTCTTTAACGATTGATCACTCCCATCTTCTTCCATTGACTGCTCAGTCTCTTACGAGAATGCAAGGAGCAACGAGATTGGAAAGGATTCGAAACTGGGACAAATCTTCAAGCTATGTGACGAGACCTGCACTCCAGGTAATTAAAAATGGCTGTGGGCTTTTGGCTCGGGTTTACTCCCCATTATTATTCTAAGTGCTGCCTTCTGCCTCATGTTTTTCCAACAAGCTTTGTTTATTTGCTTGCCATAGAAATGTTTTCTCAGTAATGATGATGGCTGTAAGGAACATAAATGAATAACCCATTTTACAGTTTCGTGTTTTATTAATCACACTTGCACTTGGCAGTTGTTATTACAATATTATTATTATCATTATCATTATAATAATTATCATTATTATTAGTTAATATTATTATTAACTCTTCAACAGGTTTTCAAGAACTAATTATTTTATTGAGCCATCATTTCATGAATTATTCATGACATCTTATGTAACTACCATCAGAAATTTTATTTATTATTATTAAAAATATCCACTTCAGATCCTGGTGAAGCCATGTTTGATCTCGTGAGGAATGAATTGGAAAACCTCGAATATCCTTCGAGGGGATGGATTCTCTATGGCTACCCGTGCAATCGGACACAGGCCGAGTACCTTCACGCCTCAGATTATGAGCCTAACAGGTGATGCCTTGGGGCCAGATGCACTTTTCAGCCATCTTTGTGCCATTTTACACCAGAGTTTTGAAGTTTTTTATCACTAGATAAACAGAGATGATTAGGAAGAGGCGTTACTAAATTGGATTGCTAATGCCAATGCATCTGGGTCTTCCATTAGTGTTTTATTAACATGTGGAAAGAATGAGCTCGTGCTTTGCCAATAGCTGGATGAACTAGTAAAGAAAATCTTTACATAACAGGGTGTTCTTTCTGGAAGTTCCAAACCATGAGATAGTAGAGAGATTGACTCTGGAAGGACTTGATCCACTTACAGGGAAGAACTATCACATGATCAGGAACCCACCTGAGAATGAGAAGATCAAGAACAGACTTGAGGTTCATCCTCACAACACTCTTGGTCAGTTGCCACCATTAGATCCTATTTTCTTTGCTATATTCTCATTAATAGCTTTTATTGGTAAAAATTAGTCTACAAAACTTATAACATTGTTTTCTTTTAAATCAATCAATTCAAAGAAAATATTTTCATCCACAACTTCTCATGTGATCTCTTTAATGCCCAGAAAATGTCTGCTACAATATAACCCAGTACCGGGAGAATGAAGCAAGCCTCAAAGAGTTCTACAAAGACGTTGCCTTCAACATAAATGCAGAAATGGACTGCCATCAAATCTTCGAAATCATGGAGAGCATCATTGTAAACCCAATCCCAACAAAGATTAAAAAGTAAACCAGTTGCAAATGCATAGCAAGATTATTCAAGTCCGTCATTTTGGGTCCTTTATAGATTTAATCTGATAAATTTAAAATAAAGATATATTTTTGGTAATCACCAATATGTCGTCTCTTAAGAAACTGATATCAACTCAATCTTCATTAGTGTTCTTAGTTTTAAATTGATCTATACTAAATTTGCATGATCAACCACAAAATCACTCAGCCTAAAACTCCTAGATGGAGCAAAGAACGCAAAGATGCGCAATTTATTGGTGCAGTTTCGTGATTGATTGGCTCAGATAATTGAAAACATTGTTGACTGTTTTGACCACTGCTAACTGAAGTCCAGGCTATCAGTGACGTAACGCCGACATCTTTTGTTCGCAGAATCGAGAGGGTTTTAAATCTTAGGGATATCCCTTTGAATCAAGCTTCTGAAAGCTTACCAATCATGAGTCATAAGTTTCAAGACAGAAACAATGCAAAGACACTCCACTAGATGGTAAGCGCCAAACGACAACTCTGAACTCCTCATCCTGCGATGGCGCCGGTATGTCTCCGCGTTAGAGCTTGGCACAATCGTATAAGGTTTGCCGAGGACAAACGATGAATTTGCAACTCATGCCGATTGATCAAAGTTGCTTTTGCCTTCTCAGACCTTTTAAAGTCAATTGATTCAGTTATTTCATTAGGAAATTAAACAATTATAAAGGTGACTTCAATGGGTATTTGTTCTGCCCCAAATTTTCGCAGGCTATTACCATTGACTACGACTTATCCGATTAAACAAGATCTTCAGCCCCTTTGTTATAAGTAACGAATAATTATGTAACAACGATTTTATGAATAATATCAAATTACTTATTATTGAGCGAAGTTTTTGCATTGAAATAGATTAGCTGCTGTTGATTTATCTATCATGTCACCTTTAGACACGGGACTAACCATTTCAAATCGTAAAAATCCATTTAAACAACGCCATTTGTTCGCATTTATTTACAGAAATTGCAAAATAGCTACAAGATTAAAACACTCGATTTGAAAATTTTAACTTGAAATAAAAAAAATCTGAGCAATAACGTCAGGGCTTGATGGAATGTCACGCTGTTTGACTCTTCGGGCCATTCAGCTCGTGTCCGCGTTCGTGTCTTTGATGGTTAGATCCAGACCGGAGAATTCTCTCGAGACACAGGGAGCAGGTAAAATACATGCAGGGCATGCCTCGTACTGGTGAGAGACATTGGTTAAAAGCGGACAAAAGATCAAGTCTCAAAAGAGGAGGCGGGAGAAACGGCGGATGAGAGAGACTGGGTCGGGTCAGGGGAAAGGGAAGGTCGGATGCGAACAGAGGTCGGCACGAATATCCCAGACGGGGAAATGGCGAGAGACCCATGAACGTGTTAATGGGAGGGTGGATTTCTCTGTTTTGGAATGACGTCGGATGATCGTCGATTTTAAGCGACCTGTCGTGCTCATGATCGGAGGTTTCTGACGAACTGAAACATATGGAAATAAATATTTAAAGATTATAACATCCATATTGCAAACAAATGATCAAACATTAAGCAATCTTTGCCTGCAAATTTAATTTGCATTCAAGGCGATCCAATAAAAAATTACAAATAGCTGAAAGGTCGTGAAATGTACTGCGTTATTCATTACAACCACACAAACCAGTAAAATATTTAGGACTGTAATGATATAAACTGTTTTTAAAAGTAATAGATATTTACTTTATGCTGGAATCTATGCCAGGACTTGAGACTGGCCTTGAAACAATCTTTTGAATTTTGACGGGCGACGACAAATTTTCATCGTTCGCTTCATCGAACCCGATCTTCCTTTTAGCCGTTCTGCATTCCCTTTGCAATTGGACAGCTGTTGACAAACAATTAGACATAAATACGAGCATAAATATGGATTAATTGCTTGCTTACCACGTCAATATACAAATGTATTACTATAAGCTATAGATTTTTAGCTAAAGAAACGTTATTGTGAATATATTCTATAAAACTTGCCATCCACCCCTTGTCATCATTATTACATCGCATCTCAACACTAATTTCTTCATCAGTGGGCACAATTAACCTCACTTCCTCCCCACTCCAAAAAAGAGATTCGTCCACTCACCCTCCGGATTCATCTTGACCTCTAAGCACTTTTTGTACCTGCACGCTTGGCATTGATTCCTTCTGAGTGCATCGACCCTACACCTGCCATCGTTCTTACAGGTGTAAACAGCCTTTTTCCTGACGCTTCTCTTAAAAAATCCTCTGCATCCATCACACGTCGGTACTCCATAGTGATTTCCGGAAGCTCTGTCTTGACAAACCAGACAAGCCAAGTCTTTCGTGACGACGCCCAAGTAAACGTCTTCAGTCATTTCTTCTTGTTTTCTTTGCGTATGTTCTAAAGGCGAATATTACCTCTAGGAACAGAGAAGAACTCCTACCTCTAGGAAGAACGGTAAGAGTTGAGATAACAAGACAATCGAAAAAGAAAAATATCCTTTTAGGAATAGAAATTCATTGAACAGTATTTTAAAGATTAATTCACTAGTAGATAATACCTTATCCAAACTCAAGAAGCAAGTTTCCGGACCGCTCTGTTAACAATCGCAAACTTTTACCCAGACGACCGGAGTTTATATATCCAACTGGACGTTACTCAATCAGGTCAAGAAAGTACCCAATAGACACACAAAGAATGGTGTCAATGAGCGACCGCCTCCAATTGACTGGGTTGACCCTAGGTGTCGTAGACATCGACTTGTTATGTAACATAAAGGTTACAAGATATTCATCCGTAATTTGCTAATAATTCGCCAGTCTTTACCGTTAGGTCGCGTAGTATCGCTTCGCAAAGTTTGCAATTGAAATTAAAATAATAATAAAGAATCAATTAGAGTCAAGAAAACAATCGCAAATGTTAGATATGCTGGGACATTTTAACGTCTAATCTAGCGATCGCAAGTGGATAATTCTTGATCGTCGAGAGAAAGGTTGAGCTTTGGGAAATTAACAAAAAAAAGTTACAGAGGATGTAATGCGTATTAATACTCAGGTGTCGAGTGTAATTTTTATTGGAATGGCGCCACACGTCTGGAGATCAGCCGACCGACGTGTATCGTTCTTGCTCCAATTAAAAGAAATTACTCACTTTAAACTATTCCGATTAAATCTGATGCCATTGAAATAGAACGAAAAAGCTCATTAGCACTAGCACCAGCACCGAATGTTTGCCTCCTCGATTCCGAATTGACTTTTACCTAGTCGATCAAAGACTGTACTGATTTGCCGAGGTCATTTCTCTATGTAATATGGCCACGCTGAATATTTGTCCACACTGTTCGTATAATTATGTGGCCTTTTACAAAGTGCTTTCAATATATTTACCGGCATAATTAATTCCACCAGCTATTTGCTAATGTTTATGCTGATAGATTTAGATTTGTCCAGTTCCAGATGATTAATTTGAGACGAGATTTTAAAATGTCCTAATATGGCGATCCTCGGATTTATAATTAGAACCGAGCTAGCAGGATATTCTTCTTGATTAGGAAAAATTTGTAAAAATGCATATTTCGGGACGGCGTTGTTACGCAAGAACATGTTATGGACCAATGTCCATTTGTGCCCCATATCATGTAGTATGCCATTCGCTAATGAATAGATTTCCTATTCCCAGCAACAGCCAGCATGTAGATGCATGAACGGCACCCAAGTCCTCGGTTAGTGGGGTACATTGGCATTGTTATTCTACTCTTATCGGCAGGGGGTCCAGTTTATTACGAGCGAGACAAGATGACTTCAAAAGGAGACATTAAACAATAGAAGTTCAATGAAGATTTTGTGCTACTTGACATTTGAGACGTTAATCTTGTTAAATCACTGAACAAAGTGATGCTCAAATGGACTCGTTTTGTTACGCAGAAGTCACAATTACGTGTGGCTTGTGACAATCATCGATGATCAATTAATACCGGTTTGGAATACTATTGAGTGAAAACACGCGAATTATCCACCAATCTACTTAAACTGTGACGAGGTTGCTAGAATAACACGAATGCGTTTATAGAACGTGCACTCAAACAACCCAAAATTCTCTTACCACTCACATATGATTCCATAATCTCGAGCGACCGACTACTTACGCGGAGGAAAAAAGTCACACACGTAAAGCGCGCTCCGCTCTTCGATCGATCTTAAAATCCCGACCGAACAAGAGAATCGATTCTTCCGGAAGAATTTTGGCTTACCAGTTGTTTATATTCACACGAGTATTACTATGTGCAGACTGACATTTACAGAGATTTGCAAATCATTGTAACAGAATGTGAGTTCCCCCTAGCAACCTTACCCGGGACACCATCAGACACCACAAGACAGTTTTGGGGTTCACAACCCAACTTTGACTTAGCCTCTACTCAAATAAACAAGAACGAAATAAATGACGGACAAGACCTATCCTCCACTTTCTGTTAATTTCAGACATCAAAACACAAGTGGATATATAATAATAATATATAATAATTACATCACTATTTCAAGATTCAGCGAACAATGCCAAATAATTTGACGACAGACAGTGTGTCAAAGCAGAAGAACTCAACATGAGTCAAGTTCCAGTGAAAGTCATTTACAGTATATGTTGCCATGGGTGTGATGGTTGTTCGAATCTGCCTCATGGGGCAGCTGGAACACCAGAAATTACACCCAAATACTCATAACGAACCTCAAGGTTCGACTGCTAAAATGTTACAATCAGAAGAGACAATTTAAAGTTAAGTGTCCATCACATATGATAAAAAAATGATAAACTTCTTTACCAGAGCATCCCTGATTGACTGAACTAGCCTCACTCCAACTTTGGCAACAATCTTCCCTTCAAATTTCATGGTTTGCATTAGGATGTGACCCAATAACAAGATTTAACTCAATAACGCACATAATACAATTCACTCACCCCTTGGGTTGCGAAGATCAGTATGTGCCTTCATCTTATTAGTTGGCACCACGATCTGAACTTGTCCTCCGACGAAGCTGCATAGAAATAAAGTTGTCAAAGCCTCACAACACTTCAAACATCCAATATAGTCAATTGACAGGCAGTACAACCTAAATCCTTAACTAATAAATTATTACCCGGCCATCTGTTCTGGATTCAGGTCTGAGCGTACGAGAACTACCATCTTATGAGGTTCTGGTTGAGGTAGTTGATTGTGGTGAAGCAGTAGCTCCATCTCTCCAACATTACAAACACCAATCAGCCTTTTAAAGAAGAACTTAAAAAGATCAGTAACTTTTAGGAGTTTTATGCTTTCACACACTATTAAATCACATTATAATTCAAAATGTTCATTCTCATTCATGTTTTCTTACCAGCCATTGTGACCATTGAAGTAAGCTGCAATACTAGTATCCATCTGAGTTGGAAGTAATGCAGCAAGGGCATAAACTGAGCCCGGCTTTGTTAGTTCTTCGACCAATTTTAATATAATCTGCAAATGTTCAGTGCAATTTTATGATACGAATTATGCAAGCGTAACACATATACCTATATTGTGAACGGTTTTAGACTAAAAAACATTAGCGAGCATTAGCCAACGTTTAATAAAACTTTAATGCTTTTTTTAACTACTTTACCGGGTTACAAATTGAGATTATAGATCCTTCGAAACAAAAAAACTTATTCGCACCATCTCTGTGCAATAAAAAAACCCACCTTCCGACTTGACTGATTATTCTGCGACATGCTTGGCCCGAAAACTGGAATACTGCAAACTCCAACGAACGAAAATTGGCGGCTCTGAGCATAACAAGCCGATACTCTAAATAGTTATTCTATGTTCTGATGAAATGGTATCTGCTGGTGGCAGTGTTTTAAAAAACTTTGATTGTTTTAAAAACGTCAATCATAATTACTTAAAATCACAACATTTAATTTACACATTATACATCTATAGGTATACTTGATAATACAGTCAAATGTCGATAATATGCCACCAGTCGGGACCGAGCAAAAGTGACACAGTAGCATTGGGATTGTAAATATTTTATCGAATGTTTTTATTTTTAAAAACGGCTTTATTTTCTTAAGTCACCCATCAACTCAGCCAGCCCCCAACCGTCAAAGGTTAAGTTATTTTGTTTCACAATCCTGGTGGCACCATACTTAAGCAATACCTGCATTGCTTGTAACCTGGTAGCCCGAACGCATTCACGTTCTGATTGCGATTTGTTCTAATGATCGAAGCACACACCTCACAACAATAAGCGGTTTTGAACGAGGCCAAACAGTTAGCCCAGAAAAATAACACGGACAGCCCCAGCCCCAACCAACTTGTTGCTTTTGTAGAGTGCACCACCTCTCACCATTCAGATTATCTCGGCTGCGCGGGTCCACCGGCCTTGAAAAAGGCTGCCAACACCTCGACTTATAAGTCAAAAACCCCAAGGCACAGAATACCTCCAACGAGGAGCCATCAACTGCTGAGCTTCAAATTGTTTAATATCAACACACAAAAATCCCACTAATAATAAATAACTTGAACCTAATGATAACAGACAATGAAATAGTCTCATCAACAACACACATCCCTTTAATCGACTTCCTCCATCTTGGAAGCATCTTCGTCATCTCCTTCCAACGGTGGCACGTCTTCGACTCCTGCAGAGGTCGCCACGGCGGGAACGACGTCCTCCTCGTCGATTCCGAGACCGAGCTTGATCATCCTGTGGATGCGGGACGCGTGGACCTGCGGGTCTTCCAGGGAGAATCCGGAAGCCAGGAGAGAGGTTTCGAAGAGCAGCATGACGAGATCCTTGACAGATTTGTCGTTCTTGTCTGCGTCTGCCTTCTCCTTGAGGGTCTTGATGATGGAGTGGTCAGGGTTGATCTCGAGATGCTTCTTGGCAGCCATGTATCCCATGGTGCTGGTGTCTCTGAGTGCCTGAGCCTTCATGATCCTCTCCATGTTGGCAGACCACCCGTACTGACTGGTGACGATGCAGCATGGGGAAGTAACAAGCCTGTTAGAGACAGTGACCTTCTCCACCTTTTTGTCAAGGATCTCCTTCATGACCTTGCAGAGACCTTCGAAAGCAGCCTTATTTTCCTCCTGCCTCTTTTTCTCTTCCTCATCTTCAGGCAACTCGAGTCCCTCCTTAGTAACAGACACGAGGTTCTTTCCCTCGTATTCTTTCAGTTGTTGAACTGCATACTCGTCGATGGGGTCCACCATGTACAGCACTTCATAGCCCCTCTTCCTCAGCCTCTCAACGAATGCAGAGTTCTCAACAGCCTCCTTGCTCTCACCTGTGATGTAATAGATGCACTTCTGGTTCTCCTTCATGCGAGACACGTAGTCCTTCAGAGAAGTTGGCTCATCTCCAGACTGGGAGGAGTGGAATCTGAGGAACTCTGCCAACTTCTTGCGGTTGGTGGAGTCTTCGTGAATTCCCAACTGCAAAAGCAATCCTTATTAGACTTCACATATCCCTAAGTCAAACACTCCATCTTCATATTGCATTAGCAGAAAATGGTAAAATTATAAAAAAAACACAAGATAGGGAGAGACCATAATCATCAGCATATAATAAAATACTATTGAAACCTGTATACGATCAAAATGGTAAATTAACATATCCAATCAGCTGGGGGAAAGAAGACAACCACTCATCACCACAAGCCACTTAATGTTGAGCTTCATTGCCTTGTTTCAGAATACATGGTAAAAATCTCATCACATCATATAAGATGGGGAAAGAAGACAAACCATTTTCATCATAACAAGTAAGCTCAACTTATGCAAATCACCTATATTGGGTCATCTTGTTTCAGAATGCATGGTAAAAATCTCATCACATCGAATAAGATGGGGAAAGAAGACAAACCATTTTCATCATGACAAGCGAGGTCAACTTATGCGAATCAATTATATTGGGTCACACACCACCTAGTTTCAGAACATATGGTTAAGATCTCATCACATCAAATAAGATGGGGAAAGAAGACAAACCATTCTCATCATTACTAGCTAGCAGCTTCAAGAAAATAACTGCGATTAGGGCAATAAGGGATGCTTTTCTGGCATCAGATAAATCAGCCAAGGGTTCCGCTCGCCATATAGTCAGATTATTGTAAACTTCTCATTTCAACTTATGACAACCCTTAGTGCAGAAATAAAAAACAAACCTTGATGTTCTTGCTGAATTGTTCGTAGAACTTCTTGTAGTTGTCCTTATCTTCACAAATATCATCAAAGAGCTCCAAGCATTTCTTCACAAGGTTCTTCCTGATGACCTACAATGATTAAAAGAAATGTTAATCCTAATATCACAAGATGCAAAAAGTTTAGCTGTATCAGGCAAAAGGGACACGATGCATGACTGACTTCATTAAGTTTCAGTCGGGGGCATCTTTCATCACACACAGCCAATACTAACAAAATTAAATAAAAATCATATACCTTGAGGATCTTGCTCTGTTGAAGAGTTTCTCTAGAGATGTTCAACGGCAGATCCTCAGAATCGACAACACCCTTGATGAATCCCAAGTATTCTGGAATGAGTTCCTCACAGTTGTCCATGATGAAAACTCTCCTGACATACAACTTGATGTTGTTCCTCTTCTTCTTGTTCTCAAAGAGATCAAAAGGAGCTCTCTTGGGAACAAAGAGCAATGCACGGAACTCCAACTGACCCTCGACCGAGAAGTGCTTCACGGCCAAGTGATCCTCCCAGTCATTGGTGAGCGATTTGTAGAATTCACCATATTCCTCCTTGGAGATGTCATCAGGGTTCCTTGTCCAAAGAGGCTTGGTCTTATTAAGCTCTTCATCCTCAGTGTATTTCTCCTTGATTTTCTTCTTCTTCTTCTTGTCCTTTTCTTTGTCAGCATCTTCCTCATCTTCATCATCAAGATCCTCAATCTTGGGCTTGTCTTTATCTTCCTCCTTCTTGTCTTCCTCCTCCTCCTTCTTCTCTTCTTCATCATCTGACACCTCCTTGTCTCTCTCCTTTTCGACCAAGAGCTTGATCGGGTAACCTATGAACTGGCTGTGCTTCTTTACGACCTCTTTGATCTTCCTTTCCTCGATGTACTCAGTCTGGTCCTCCTTGATGTGCAGGACAATCTTTGTTCCTCTGCCAAGAGGCTCACCACTATCTGGTCTCACAGTGAAGCTACCACCAGCAGCAGAC
This sequence comes from Hirudinaria manillensis, assembly GCA_034509925.1. NCBI lineage: Eukaryota > Metazoa > Annelida > Clitellata > Hirudinida > Hirudinidae > Hirudinaria > Hirudinaria manillensis. The sequence goes on along the minus strand of CM067530.1, from coordinate 3,046,198 downwards.
TCCCAAGTGTATTGCTCATCATCATTGTGCTTACTTGTAACTGTGACCTTGTCAGCAACCAAATAGGCAGAGTAAAAGCCCACACCGAACTGTCCAATCATAGAAATGTCTGCACCGGCCTGGAGAGCCTCCATAAACGCCTTGGTTCCAGACTTAGCAATAGTACCCAGATTGTTGACCATGTCAGCCTTGGTCATACCAATACCAGTATCAATAATGGTGATGGTCCTGTCAGCCTTGTTGGGGATAATCTTGATGTACAGGTCCTTGCCACTATCGAGCTTGGACGGATCAGTAAGACTTTCATAACGGATCTTATCAAGAGCGTCGGAGGAGTTGGAAATCAATTCCCTCAAGAACACCTTTAGACGGAGACGAAACACGTGTTAAACAAATTGCGCCATTTAAGACAAGTCATGGCATACAGCAAAATAGACGCAAACAGTACAAACCTCTTTGTTGGAGTAGAATGTGTTGATAATCAAGCTCATCAACTGAGCGATTTCGGCCTGGAAAGCGAAAGTCTCGGCTTCCACATTCTCTTCGAACTCAGGCATCTGAAAGCATTAAACGGACATATTACACAAAATCCGCAACGATACAATACTCTTAGCTGCAACATAAAATCCCATCGTAAACCTACGTTTTAGCGTTATGAGAGAGCTACACGACAAATCAAGAGCTGAACTGAGCGGATACCGGTCGACTCGCCGGATATATATAGTACTCAATGGCGGTTTCTCGAAAGATTCGCGTAAGAACACGTTTTCGAGCATATTCTAGTACGTTCTTTCTTTTTAAATTGCGTTTAATTTATTTTTCAATATTAAATATTAAAAATAATAATACGTTAATAAAGATTATTGCCGATAAATTGTTCAATTTTAAAATTCTCATCATAGCAACCACTATAATTGGGACTATTTTGTCTCCGAATTATCATATTTGTCGCCCTCTAGCATCCCTTCTCGAAGGATCTAGAATGTTCGTTAACAATCGAGAAAGGATGTAAAAAGAACAATCATGATTTTTAACAAGACCGTGCACATCCATTTATTAATAGTTGTTTTATAATTTTCTTATTTAGAGTTCCTAAACCTGTTCACATCTTTCTGGAATGGTCTTTTCGAATTTCGTACTCAAGACGCAGTTCGTCTGAGTACAAATTAGGTAGGAATTTGGCAATGTATTCGATCGACTGTGATATTTAAATATGTAAAGATATCGCAGGTCTATTGGTCAGTATTGGTCATGGACCAACACGGTCCCCAACCTTTGTGAGCGAATAGTCCCGTCTGCCTCTCAAGGCCGCTCTCATAATCTTGGAAAGGTCTCTGGCTAGCGTCGGAAGATTGGTCGACTTCATTATCAATACATCGTTCACTATAGGACGCCTCGAGCAAGAATTAGCCCGTTCGGCGCCTGCGCTCAACTAAAGTTTGAGAACAGAATTGGTTTCTCACCAACAGAATAAACTCTGCAAATATCTTGATTTTGGTTTGATTTGTTGGGCGGAATAAATTTTATTTGTTTTGGTCACAGAGTATCTTGCCCTGTGACTGGGTACAACAAAAACAAAGTTTTAAAACATCCCACTTTCCAGAACGTTCTCACAAAATGATAGCTCCAAACAATATTGACATAATATCACAAGGCTCTCGGTATCATGCCAGACATACTATAGCCGTCCTTGCAAAAATTGCCTTGCATTTTTACAAAAATGTTTTCAAAGCGCCACTATTACGTTTCATGCCAATTCCAATAAATACAGCTATAAATAGTAAAAACAGAACACAAAAGTGGAAGTTACAACAAAGTTTAGAAAAAAGTTTATATCAAAACAAAAGTCATCAAAAATAAAAGAGATCAAAAAAGTAAAACACCTCAAAAACATGACTAAAATGATTATGGAAGAGTTAAGAGGCATGCCTATTCTTAAAAACAGTCTTTATTTTGGAAGCTATGGCCTTGCCCTTTTGACCTTTCTTGGGAGCTGAAGGTGTGCCATGGATGCTGCTGAGTGCATTTATGTCTCCACTGATGTCTCGATTATTCAGGAGATATGGAGGTTCTTTAAAAACCCCTTCAGAATGAGATGCAAAATTCTCTCTAGGGGTGAATGGATGATTTCTGAAAGATAATCTTTGATGAGGAGTGAAGTTTGTTTGTCTAGTTTTTAAAGGAAAGGAATCAATTGGTAATGAGTTTTCTTTATCTTCCGGATCATGATTTTCATCAAGATAAGACCTATAACTTTCTCCTTGGCTAGCATCTCTTGGATCCAAATTAGTCTCATCATAATTGCTGTAATTATTGTCGTAGTAGCTGTTTTCATCACAATCAAATCTACTATCGCTCATATTTTTACTAGGATTCTTGCCATTGTGACTTAATTCAACACCTTTGATAGCTACAAGACCCCTCCTTGGTCCTGTATTATTCTTTGGGTTGGCAAGTCCTTTCATATCTTGGCTGTCATCTTCATATGTGCCATCATCAAATAATGAGTCGTTTTGTAGGCGACTATCACATTCTACCACAGGACTTAACATCCTGCCATAATTGGATGACTGACAGTAAACATAATCATTTACATCACTGTCATCATCATCATCGTAGTCCTCTTCATTCAGTTCTCTGTCAGAGTGCCATCTTAGATCTGACGTGTCTGTTGTTGATTCTACAACATGTTGATATACCTTATGCCTGTGATGTTGAGGGACATTTTCTTGAATGTTACTCAAGTATGGCTGATTCCTCAAATTGGATTCTGGTTGAAGACGCTTCTGGGTGACTTTTTGAGAATCATGACGTCGGCTCAAAGAGGAAGACGTGCTTTCTTGAGAGGTAGAGGGTTGGATATAAGGTTTTTCATTCTCTAACCACCCATAATCCACCAAGACATCAGAGGACGATTTTGCTGTCAACATTTTGTTTGGATTGTCACTGTAAAAGATTTTCTTGATGAGTTTGGCAACTATGCCATTCTTCATCCTGTCCTCATTCCTGTCACACATGTAGTGAGGACCTCTCTGAATGGCCACAGTCATGAAGTTTTTGGTATTCCTAGAATGTCAGAAACAATTAAGGAGACAACAGACATGATAACAATAAATTATATTAAATGTCAAGTGATGATTGTTTGTGAAATATCTTTTAAATTTCAAACCCAGGCATTTATGAAAGCAACATCTTAGATCCACTTACAATAAGCAGACATTTAAACACATTATCTCATCAAATTCTTACCTTATAATGGAAGAGACTTCCAGAGCATTGCACTTGCTGACATCACGAGAGTCAATCATGAGGATAGCATCATCTTGCTGAAGATTATGCATTGATGCAGTAGAGCCCTTCTTAGCCCGACAAATCCTGACAGGGCACGAACCAATCACGGAAAACCCAAAGCCCCCTTCTTGACTGCGACACAGGAGCAGCTGCCAAAGACAAAGAATAGGTCAATCATCTCAAAGATTACGTGATTTGACATCAACTGAGGCAAGGATCTGTTGGAAAATGATCACAAACTGAAACATTCGTTGAACAATTGCATATGATTAGATGTCATTAAATTTAAAATATAAAATTGAAATTCAAAGTTACTCTGTTGATGTCAATCATAATAACAACACTGCAAGCAATACAAACCTTGGAAACATTCATGGTGGAGGAGTAACTCTTAATATTGACGGCATTGTCGATGACCTTGACGTGCCTCCTTCTCCCTACGTCCACGTCTAGGATGTAGTACCATCCGCATGCCAGCTGCAATGACAAAAATATTGGTGTAATAATTAACTTTCCCAGTAATTATAGCTACAAAGGAGCCTTTCCTAGCATAAACTGATTCATTTAAATACATAAGAATTGACATTTGATCTGCATGGCCAAGATACATCTAAAAGAGTTTAAAACCATAAATGCTGAAGCATAATCTTGTCTTCCATGCCCATCAGCAATGAAATTAAAAACTATATCAATACCTGGCACGATGATGACTCTTTGGAAACTCTTTGCAGACCAAAGGACATGCAACCCAGTATCTCATGATTCCTACAAGCAGCTCAATGCTTTAGCAATAACATCCATTAACAAAAAAAAAAAATAACTGTTATTGGGTAAGTTATCTATTTATAGATAATGTCTTTTAAAAATTGAAAATCGTGGTTTTATGTAATATCAACGATCCTATAAAGTTTAGATAAAGTGGAAATAATCTAGATGCATTATAAATAACATTATAATGATAACAACAAAAGTTCTTAAATATGTCACAACACATTAAATTAGCAATGAAGTCTGCATATTTTACAGTATAGGATACAATCTGCATACCTGTGTGGATGTCCGTTATGAAAGACATTGACCAGCAGTCTCTTTGATTCATAGTTTACCGGTAATTCCCTAACAGGAGTAATTGAACAACGAAAGAATGTTAGGAGTGATAATAAAAAAGGATGCTGTTTATACAAACACAGCAGTAAGATGAGAAATATAAATTATAAACAATATTGTTTATTTAATAATTATATCATAAATATATTTTTGCAATCATTCCAAGTTTAAAAATAATTTACTAATATAGCGCAATACCTCACATTGATTAGAAACAGTAACAAACAATAAATCACTCACATTGAGACCTTTTCATCAAATACTGGTCTGCTTGAGTCATGATATACTGTGGAAGTGCATTTTGAATGCACCCTGCTCTCTGGAAGGATTGTGATCTGGGTAAAATGTAATAGTAGGAACACAAAATCAAATAAACCTCATACGATGTTAATCATGAAATAATAATTATTGTGAAAAACTATTCAAACCTCTAAGAAGCAGTTTGGCTTTGATTTCAATTTAGTACTGACATTCCTGGCAGCAATTACTGGAAAGGTCAAGAAAGAAATGTTAGATTTTCCAATGCTATTTAACATTTAGCTGATTAGAATTTATTTTCTTGCTTGAATACTCCCATTAAGTTATAAAGTAAATTTATACACACACGCTAATCTTATGCAGACTTATATTCATTTTTCGAGGATAAAAACATGCTTACTGTGAGTGGAGATGTAATGGCCGATTATAGCAATGTCAATGCGCAGTTGACCTGTTAAAACCAGTCATATCAGAAATAGTTGAATAATTGTAAAAATCAATTGGCATAAAACCATCCAAAAATAAATAAACCTTTATAAGTTTGTCTTAGATTTTCATGCTTTTTCTGGTAACCATCATCCAAGCTAGAATCACTCTGTGGTATTGTTATGAAGCCAGTGGTAATACTGGCACAACTGGAAGTGGAATTTGTTGAATCCGTTACAGAGTTACTGGATGAGCTTGACCCCCAGCTTCTCATTTTCTTCTTGAAAAGTAATCTTACTTTAATCACATAAAGTAACTAAATATTTCAAAGTTCCATGATTTCAGCAATTTCTAATTCATTAAATATTTATAAACCATAAAACATGCTTATAAAGAAATGAAAATTGGAACATAAAACCAACCAGATGCTTCCAAAGTCTTGTCTATAAAATATTTTTAACAAGCGGTTTTACACTTCCTCAAGGTTCCGAATAAAAGAATCAAGTAATTACCAAAATATCATTATGCTGATGCCGAAAAGCTTTAATTAAAGCAACTAGGACATATAATCAGGCGGGAAATTTATCGCATTCATCAATTCAGAGCAAGAAGGTTGTTTATATCGTTTATAAAATCGTGAACTAGATTCAAAACCAAAGTAATTTTAAAAAGATATCAGATGAAATTTTATAAAAGATAATGTTTTGAATAATTAAGAGCTATTAAAAGATAAGCTATTTTTCACCGTTATAATTTTGAACAAATATGATGAATATACTGGGGAACATACGCGTCACTTTTCACATTTCGGTTTCGCAAATTTTTACTTACGAAGTACATTAATATAGCCCATGTTTAAGCTTCGTATCTCTGCTGTATAAAGGGTTAATTCTAACTAGTCTGGTAAGTAACTGAAGTTATGAGGTTCTCGTGATAACAAATAACCCGAAAAGAATTCCCAACAAGGAGACAAATTAATATTCATAAGCAATTATGCCTCATGCTTTGAAGCTACAAATTTCTTTAAAGAGCAATATATTTGATTCAATTTGTATCTTAAATTTTGCAACTCAACAATTGTCTGTTAATTTTTGTTATGACTCCAGAATATCAAGATCTGAACGGTTTATTAACATCAACGCGACACGACACAGTACGAACGTAAACACACGCGACTCACAACCGGAAACATGGACACGTCTGCTCAACGGGGAACGCAACCAAAAATACATACAATCCTACAACAATTTTAATGTTTCATATTTGTCACCATTTGTCCATCCTTCAGCTGCACTTAGTTAATGCAGATCGGCATAACCATGGGATGTGCCATTTCTCCATCGCTGTTTGTGCTTGCCATTCAAGTCGTACTAAATGCAGTAGGAGCTGAGATCCCCGAGATGCGTTTGGGTAGAGGGGTGTTTATGCCTTCAGTAAAGGTTTTCATGGACGACACCACCATCGTTCTAAACAGGCAGCAGATTGTCCAAAGAACCCTTGACAAGCTCAATGATCTACTCCAATGGTGTCGCATGGCTCTGAAGCCCCCAAAATCCCGGAGTCTTTCTCTCACAAGAGGGAGAGTTCGCAGCGACGTGTGCTTCACCGCCGGAGGACAACGCATTCCGACGGTCTCAGAAGAGCCAGTAAAGAGCTTGGGAAGAGTTTTCGACGACTCCCTCCGCGACAAAAACCAGGAAGCAGCCACTGTCAGTAGGATGACCGACGGTCTGAAAGCGATTGCAGAATCGCCGCTACAGGGCAGATTCAAAGTCTGGCTCCTGCAGTTCGTCCTGCTACCAAGACTGCTGTGGCCATTGACCATCTACGAAATAGGCCTGCAGTCGGTAGAAGAGATGGAAAGGAAAATAAATCGGTGTACAAGGAAATGGTTCGGGTTACCGCCTTCGCTGTCGTCGGTCGCCCTGTACAGTAGGAGCACACGCTTGAGGCTGCCCCTCAGATCCATCGTTGAAGAATATAAAATCAGCAAAATCAGAACTCAATGGTCGCTCAACAACTCCAGTGACAGCAGGGTCCGCGACGTCATGCCGCAACTCCGCTCAGGAAGGAAATTTAGAGCCCAGGAAGAAATTGAGGAATCCGAGGCAATCCTAGCCTTCGAGGAGAAAAGAGGACCCGTGCAGGTAGACCGCCATGGAGTCGGATGGAACCATTTTCCAAGATGGTCCACAGCAAATGTGCAGACAAAAGCCGCCATGATAATCCAAGAGAGAAGGCGAGAGATGGAGACCGAAAGGATTGCGCTGGCAGTGCAGCAAAGCCAGCAAGGACAGTGGACAACCTGGGAAGACGTCATCCAAAGATCCATCACATGGAAAGACATTTGGAAAAAGTCTCCCCTCCGCTTGGCATTCCTCATAAGGTCGGTCTACGACGTGCTCCCTTCCGGGTCCAACTTACAGAAGTGGGGGTTGGTTCAAGACGCCAGCTGCGAGCTCTGCGGTGGTGAACAGTCACTCCGGCACGTGCTTTCATCATGCACGTACGCCCTTGCTCACGGTCGCTACACTTGGCGACATAACCAAGTCCTGCAGGTCGTGGTCGAGGCAGCTAAGACGGCATGCTCCCAGGCAAATGCCCGAGAAATCGCGGCACCAAGAAGAATGTACTTCTTAAGAGAGGGCTCAACACTGCACCGCAAAAGGAACATGGCCCAAAGGAGGGACTTGCTGTCCACAGCCAAAGACTGGACAGTTGCGGCAGACCTGCAGGGAGAAAGGCACTACCACCAGGTGCTACAAGAGAGCGGCAAGCGGCCTGATCTGGTGCTGGCGTCGGCAGCAACCGATTCCGTCATTATGGTAGAGCTGACGGTCCCATGGGAGGACCGAATTGATGTCAGCAATGCTCTGAAGAGCGACCGTTATGAAGAGCTGAGGATGGATTTAGAGGAGAAAGGTTATAGCGCCCGTGTGTTGCCAATAGAAGTCGGAGCGAGAGGGCTGGTAGGCAAGTCTACATACGCCTTTCTCAGGAAGATAGGCCTTTCAAACAGGCAAACCAAACAGTTCGTACAGAAAATAGCCGAGTCCGCAGAATCGGCTTCTCACTGGATCTGGACAACGAAGGACCGAAGGTAAGCCTCATACACGGCGAGGCTAGTCGTCCCTGTCCACTCCACCAAAACAGGGACTCCAGTGTAAGACCAGGAAAGAGACACCCCGGACGGCATTCACACCAAAGTGATATAAGAAGTGCCGCAGTGGCGATTTTGACGGTTTTTCGGACGGCGGAGCCCTCGCGGAATTTTTCGTAAAATGGCGGTGCGAGTATTGTTTGTTTGTCGGAAGTCGTTGTCTGGTTATCGGACATCCGCTTGATCAACGGATGCGGCCCAGCCCCCGAGAGTGTCAGGATTCAGGGCCGAAACACTCGTAGAAGGGGCCATTCCTCTGAAGATCCCTGTCAGAACACTCGTTCAAGAGTTTCTATCAATAATAAGTTGGACAGTCAAAATAAGCCCATTTATTGGATACGGGATATGTCCTACACCAGTTATCTCAATATAGTTATCCTACACCAGAGAATCTCAGCCGGTTGAAGGAAAAAGTACCGATTCCGATCTTAATGGAAATTCGTCAAGGAAGGAGCCACAAGATGATTAACAGTAATGTACTATTTTTCTTTACTAAAAATCATGTTTTATTAATATGTTCAAGTATCTCCATGGCAGCGTTCAAAGCAACTTCGTCGATGATATTATTTGTGATAGCATTTCTCCATACCTAAAAAATAATTGCGGTTTGATTAAGTTAATTAATAATATTTGTAATGGTAATAGAATGTCATTCAATCTTTCGAGCGATCCGTGGGTCTAACCTCTTCTAAACCTAAAGCTTTAACTTCATCGGAGAGGTAAAAAGAAAGGAAGATGCAACGCAAAACTTTGCTTTTTAAGGATTTATTGTAATTCTTCTTTACAATATCCATCAAATACTTGGCCATAGCTCTACTTTTGATCTAAAATTAATTATCAAATTAAGTGATTTTATTCAGATGTACTAGAGTATGCAACGTCCGAGGATCTATGAAACATTCCCAAATACACCTTATACAGGTTTCATAAACAAATCGGACACAAAATATGGACTAGATGCAATATTTGTTTAGAAAGATCACTTACAATGAGACGGGAATGAAAATTCCAGGTAGAAGCATAAGATAGAATATGTCGATCGTCAGCATCCAATAATATATCTATCTTTTCATCATAGCTGTTGTAATAACTGAGTACGATGTTGCTTAGTTTCCTGCAAAATTATAACAACCATTATTTAGTTATTTATAGTTATCATTTTATAAATACTAATATAAAAAAAGATAAAAGACCTGCTAAGATAAAATTAAAGTTAAAGTTGGTCACTCACATTAGAAATGTCTGCGAATACCGATCAGATTCCATGTAATTACGTACGCTTCTACAAAATGTATGTGTGAAATTATTTGAAAATTCGAAACTAGGGAATTTTAAAACGTTATACACGCACAGATTTGTATTTTCATTTTTAATCTTGGCAGTTAATTCCAAAAATATCTGAAAAATATAATATTTTATAGCATAGGTTTAATAGCAGGTTTATGGAAATTTATAAATAGCCAGTATAACAGCAACAACATATTATTCCTTTTAGCTAATATGAAATAAGTTTGTTATTAAATTAAATTAAATGATAACTACCATCAAAAAGAAATAAAAAATGTTTCATATATTTAAAAATTGCGTTTACTTACGTTTCCAACAATCGTCATTTGTTCTTGTGATAATCCGGGAAGAAGATCTAAGATAACCATAACGATGTTTGTCGGACTATCGGCATCTACGGCAAACCTAGCAAAGGTATCCAGCGCTTTTTTAGGATTCAAGGAAAAAATCTGACAAAGGATTAGTTGAGAATTTATGAACGTTGAGGAACTAATTAGTAAATCTCGCTTTTTGATTTTATTATTTTGATTTTCGTTGGACAGGAATTCCAGCCTTTAGAAATTTGCATACAATGCCAATTATTTAATTTGATATATTTAACACGTCAGAGTTACTTTAAATTATTCAAATTCTAACCTCATCCGCCGTCGACGATAATTCCTCATAATCATCCAATAATTCACATTCATCATAAAGGTTGAGTTTCTTCCATTTTCTGCATATCGCAAATGTAATATACCTTGAAACAAATTATTTATCCGTTAGATTTTGTTAAACGTTAAACCACCCATGTCAACACTAACCCATTAAGCGGTGGTGAATCGCAATTTTCTAAATTTGGCATTTTGGATATCGCGTCAGCTACATCAGGAATTTCAAAGGATGAAGGGTTTTGAAACCACAAAAAACCTCTCAAATCTATTGACCTGACACAATAATTATAACTTTATGGTTTTTTTACTACCATCGGAATCATCGTTGATTGAACAGTTCATCCTGTTTACCTCAATTGATTCAATGATAGGAAAACTTTAGCAAAGTCATCACAATCCATCACAAATGTAAACCGAAGAGACAAAGCTTTCAGGTTTTTAAGAGCCGCCAAAGACGTAATTGTGGAGTTTTCTATGAGTTCATGATCAAATTTCAGTTCTTCTAACGTTTCGGGAAAAGAAGAGAAATCTATATTCAAGGCTTTTAATCCAGAGAATATGTAACACCGTGTAATGGAAAATTTTGTAAGATTTGGCAATTTTGGAGAATATGGAAGCTCAGTGAAATTCCTGTTTCGAAAATTACATTTTAACCGATTTAATTATTGCGTAATTTGAAACTATAATAAATAAATATGCAAGAATTTAAAAAGTAAGCTACCTGATTTGATAGTGAAGATCTAAAGATTCTATCTCCGAGCCCATCGACCAAATACTTTTTATTCCGTCATCGGTGAGGACTTTGAGATAAATAGAAAAATATTTGATCGGATAATTGACTTGGCTCATCTCACTTAAGGTGCTCTCATCCAAAATTGTTTCGCCTCTACAACCTGTAACTAGGTCTATGTTTGTCCATTGCAGAACATCCCTGTACGGCAACACGTTTCTCAAATCAAACAAATGGATGAACCATTTCATCTCCTTACTCTTGAGAAATATTTTATCGAACAAATTCGGAGGAAGTATCTTTTTTCTTGAATTACAATTATCTGAGATAAAAAAAATGGTTAGTCTGTAAGTTTCACCATAGCAAGTAGACTGGGCTATCCCTAAGCTAATTTTCTCAAAGTGAAAATTACTATTCTGCCATGATTTTAACAATGAAGCACCCTTTCCAATGTCAGTTTGAGTGCATATGAATAAAATTGAATCAAATATTGTGTTTTTTACATGTTTATCGGACATTTAACTAACCTTCAAATAACTTCTTAGAAAAAACTTCCGAAAAATTGTAGATAATGTACTCCATTAAGCTGTCCGTCAGGCTCTTCAAATCCTTTCCAATCGACATTTTGTAAACTCTTTGAAAAGGTAGATCCCGAGCGAAAAATGTTTTAAAATCTGGTTTAGACGATGTCGGCAATTTAAAAACACTAAACTTATAGATCAGATTTATTGCTTCCAAAGAACCCAAGCCGATATATAGTTTTATTATTATAATAGGATTCCAAAAATTTATTAACTGTAGATATTATATATATCGAATCGAAATCATTTCAACGTTTTTCCAGTTTGAACAGTCTGCATTTAGGAGTCTATCTTAATCGTCATTCATCATGAGTCCGTCATGTATTTTTCGGTTGACATTTTACTGCATCTGCCGACTGGAAGTCTTTCCTTGATAAATTAAAATACGCGATTTTCTATAGTAAGCCGGGAAAATATCATATTTAGGAGAATAAAACCCTACTCGCGTTAGTCTTCTTTTTTATCCAAATGGTGTGAATATACCAATTTTATGGTATGTGTGCCAGTGGTATAAAACAACTCCTAAAACTATAGGTATGTGAGTACAACTTTTACCGATTCATGACTTAATGACTGATAAATTTCGTAGTAGAAAAGTAGTAGTAGACAAATACTTGCGGTTTTATTGTTTACTAAACTTATAAAATTAATAATTTTGTGGAACGTACATAAAACATCAAAAGTATTAATTCAATAACTTAATTACATGAATAACTTGCTATTGGCAAAATGCAACTGGATTACGGGATAAATCCTACACAGTGATCCTAAATTCTACCAGGAAATCACAGACAGCTAAGTGAAAAGAACTGATTTTGATCCTACTGGAAATTCGTCAAGTAAGGAGCCAAAAGATGATTTGCTGTAATGTTTCATATCTTTATTCAAATTGATGTTTATTTAAAAGCTTCAGTATCTCCATTGCAGCGTTCAATGCACCTTTGTCGATGATATTGTTTTCGATAGCATTATTCCATAAATCCTATAAAAATAAATGTAGTTTGAGAAACTTAGTTAATAAAATTACTAAAGCTGATATTTATTCTTGTAAGTGTCTAACCTTTTGCAAGCCTAAAGCTTTAACTTCTGTTCCAGAGTCGAAAATAATGAAGATGCAACGCAAAACTTTTCTTGTTAAGGATTTATTAAAATTCTTTTTGACAACATCCATTAAATAATTAGACATAGGTCTACTTCTGATCTAAAATTAATTATCAAATTAAATGATTCTAATCTGATCTACCAGAATTTCATTCGGTTCGGTGGGTTACGCTGCATGCTGCGTTTTATGCAACGTTCGATGAAGGCGATCTATGAAATATTCTCAAATAAGACACCTTGTGGTGATTTCATAACCAATTCGGATACAAAATATGGACAAGATGCAATAGATGTTTCGGAATAAAGGTCACTTACAATGGTATATGAAAAAGAACTCCAGAAGCATGCGTTAATCAGAGTTCGATCGTTAGTTGTTCCGAATATTTTTAAATATTCATCACCGATGTTGTAATAACTTAGGATGATGTTGCTTAATTTCCTATAAAACAATATTAGCAATTATTAAGTTACCATCGTATCAGTTATTATTATTTAAAGACCAATGTTAAAAAAGATGAGCTATGATTGAAATTAAAGTGGAAGTTGGTCACTTGCATTAGAAATTCCTTCGAATACCTAGTAGATTCTATATAATCATGTAGGTACCTACAAAATGTGGATATGAAGTTATTCCAAAATTCGAAACTATAAACATTTAAAAATTTTGATAAATACGCACACACAAGAATCCAGATATTTAAACTCTGAAAATAAATCCAAAAAAGTCTGAAATTTGAAATATCGAATATCATCGTTTTTATAACAGCTTTATAGAAACGCACTTTGCGAGCACAACCGTAACATCATATTATTTCTTTTTGCTAATATGAAATACGTTTGTTGTTAAATTGATCAACTGATAACTAACATCAAAAAAGGTACAAAGTATGCTTGATAGATTTAAAATTTTTTACTTACGTTTTCAGCGATCGTCATTTGTTCTTGTGAGAACCCGGGAAGAAGATCCAAGATCATATTCATGATGTTTGGCGGTCCACCGGCATCAACGCCAAACCTAGCAAAGGTATCAAGCGCTCTTTGAGGGTTCAAAGTAAAAATCTGACAAAGGATTAGTTGAGAATTTGTGAATATTGAGGAACTAATTAGTAAATCTCGCTTTTTGATTTCATTATTTTGATTTTAGTTGGCAGGAATTCCGGCCGTTAGAAATTTGCATACAATACCAATTATTTAATTTAATATATTTAACAAGTCAGAGATACTTTAAATCATGCAATTTCTAACCTCATCTGCCCACGACGATAAATCCTCATAATTATCCAATGATTCATGTTCATCATAAACATTGAGTTTCTTCCATTTTCTGCATTTCGAAACTGTAGGAAACCTTGAAACAAATTATTTATCCGTTAGATTTTGTTAAACTTTAAACCACCAATGTCAAAACTAACCCCGTAATCAGTGGTGAGTAGCAATTTTCTAAATTTGGCATTTTGGTTATCGCGACAACAAAATCAGGAGTTTTAAGCGATGAAGTGTTTCGATCCCACGTAAAGCCTTTTATGTCTATTGACCTGAAACAATAATTATAATTTTATGGTTTTTTTTTATCTACTATCTCTATCGTCGTTGATTGAACAGTTCATCCTGTTTACCTCAATTGATTCAAAGGTCCGAAAACTTTAGCAAAGTCATCACAATCCGTCACAGATGTAAACCGAAGAGACAAAGCTTTCAGATTTTTAAGAGCCGCCAAAGACGTAAAAGTGGGGTCTGCTATGTCTTCTTCTTCAAATTTGAGTTCTTCTAACGTTTCGTGAAAAGAAGAGAAATCTATATTCAATGCTTTTGGTCTTGGGCACACGCTAACGAAATGTCTGATGGAAAGTTTTTTAAGATTTGGCAATTTGGGAGAATTTGGAAGCTCAGTGAAATTCCTAAATATTTGGAAAATTACATTTTAACCGATTTTAATATTACTTAATTTGTGACTATGATAAATAAATATGCAAGAATTTAAAAAGTAAGCTACCTGTTATTATAGAGAAGATCTAAAGATTCTATTTCCGAGCCCATCGACCAAATACTTTTTATTCCGTCATCGGTGAGGACATCGAGGTAAATAGAAAAATATTTGATCGGATAATTGACTTGGCTCATCTGACTTAAGGTGTTCTCATCCAAAATAGTTTCGCCTCTACAACCTTTAACTAGGTCTATATTTGTCCATTGCAGAACATCCCTGTGCGGCAACACGTTTCTCAAATCAAACAAATGGATGAACCATTTCATCTCCTTACTCTTGAGAAATATTTTATCGAACAAATTCGGAGGAAGTATCTTTTTTCTTGAATTACAATTATCTGAGATAAAAAAAAATGGTTAGTCTGTAAGTTTCACCATAGCAAGTAGACTGGGCTATCCCTAAGCTAATTTTCTCAAAGTGAAAATTACTATTCTGCCATGATTTTAACAATGAAGCACCCTTTCCAATGTCAGTTTGAGTGCATGTAAATAAGATTGAAACAAATATTGTGTTTTTTACATGTTTATCGGACATTTAACTAACCTTCAAATAACTTCTTAGAAAAAACTTCCGAAAAATTGTAGATAATGTACTCCATTAAGCTGTCCGTCAGGCTCTTCAAATCCTTTCCAATCGACATTTTGTAAACTCTTTGAAAACGTAGATCCCGAGCGAAAAATGTTTTAAAATCTGGTTTAGATGATGTCGGCAATTTAAAAACACTAAACTTATAGATCAGATTTATTGCTTCCAAAGAACCCAAGCCGATATATAGTTTTATTATTATAATAGGATTCCAAAAATTTATTAACTGTAGATATTATATATATCGAATCGAAATCATGTCAACCATGTTTTCCAGTTTGAATAGTCTGCATTTAGGAGTCTATCTTAATCGTCATTCATCATGAGTCCGTCATGTATTTTTCGGTTGACATTTTACTGCATCTGCCGACTGGAAGTCTTTCCTTGATAAATTAAAATACGCGATTTTCTATAGTAAGCCGGGAAAATATCATATTTAGGAGAATAAAACCCTAGTCGCGTTAGTCTTCTTTTTTATCCAAATGGTGTGAATATACCAATTTTATGCTATGTGTGCCAGTGGTATAAAACAACTCCTAAAACTATAGGTATGTGAGTACAACTTTTACCGATTCATGACTTAATGACTAAAATAAGATAATTAAGATGAAAGGTGTTTTTGAGTCATGTTGTTTTGCTTTAACATTGATATTCACAATATAACGAGAGATAGTGTTTCAAATCGGATGATGATATCTGTCGGCCATAACACTTGGTAAATGAGGTTATTTAATGCCTAGTTTGGTATCCATTATCCAAGCTTTAATCAGTCTATGGTTTTGCTATGACGCCAGTGATAATACTGGCAAAGCTACAATCCGTTACAGAGTTACTGAATGAGCTTGACCCCCAGCTTCTCATTTTCTTCTTGAAAAGTAATCTTATTTTAACAACACAAAATAACTAAATATTTCAAAGTTCCATGATTTCAGCAATTTCTAAGTCATTAATATATTGATAGACTGTGAAAGATGTTGGATTGATTAATTTAAAGTTGTTAAAAGATAAGCTATTTTTCACAGTTATGATTTTGAACAAATATGATGGATATACTGGGGAACATACGCTTCACTTTTCACATTTCGGTTTCGCATATTTCAATTGCAAAAACTAGTTTCGTAAGTAACTGAAGTTACGAACTTCCGGTGATAACAATAACCCGAAGAGAACTCCCAACAAGAAGACAAATTAATATTCATAAGCAATTATGCCTCATGCTTTGAAGCTACAAATTTCTTTAAAGAGCAATATATTTGATTCAATTTTTATCTTAAATTCTGTACAAATCAACAATTGTCTGTTAATTTTAATGTTTTCTATTTGTCACCATTTGTCCATCCTTCATTCATCTGTTGCATGATGATAACACTTGATTAATTGTACGTATCCTATTAAAATTAATTATGCTTTCAGGAGGGATCAGGAACTGCGACTGGAGCCTAATGTACTACAACTTAGGGTAATTGATATTCGTGAAAGGAGTTTCTACAATAGTGGGAGGAGCTGCACTTAGTTAATAAGTTGGACAGTCAAAATAAGCCCATTTATTGGATACGGGATATGTCCTACACCAGTTATCTCAATATAGTTATCCTACACCAGAGAATCTCAGCCGGCTGAAGGAAAAAGTACCGATTCCGATCTTAATGGAAATTCGTCAAGGAAGGAGCCACAAGATGATTAACAGTAATGTACTATTTCTCTTTACTAAAAATCATGTTTTATTAATATGTTCAAGTATCTCCATGGCAGCGTTCAAAGCAACTTCGTCGATGATTTTGTTTTCGATAGCATTTCTCCATACCTAAAAAATAATTGCAGTTTGATTAAGTTAATTAATAATATTTGTAATGGTAATAGAATGTCATTCAATCTTTCTAGCGATCCGTGGGTCTAACCTCTTCTAAACCTAAAGCTTTAACTTCAAGGGAGCGGTAAAAAGAAAGGAAGATGCAACGCAAAACTTTGATTTTTAAGGATTTATTGTAATTCTTCTTTACAATATCCATCAAATACTTGGCCATAGGTCTACTTGTGATCTAAAATTAATTATCAAATTATGTGATTTTATTCAGATGTACTAGAGTATGCAACGTTCGAGGATCTATGAAACATTCCCAAATAAAACACCTTATACAGATTTCATAAACAAATCGGACACAAAATATGGACTAGATGCCATATTTGTTTCGAAAGATCACTTACAATGTAACGGGAATCATATTTCCAGGTAGTAGCATAAGATAGAATATGTCGATCGTCCTCATGTAATAATATATCTATCTTTTCATCATAGCTGTTGTAAGAACTGAGGACGATGTTTCTTAATTTCCTGCAAAATTATAACAACCATTATTATGTTATTTATAGTTATTATTTTATAAATACTAATATAAAAAAAGATAAAAGACGTGGTAAGATAAAAATAAAGTTGAAGTTGGTCACTCACATTAGAAATGTCTGCGAATACCGATTAGATTCCATGTAATCACATATGTACCTACAAAATGTATGTGTGAAATTATTTGAAAACTCGAAACTAGGAAATTTTGAAACATTATACACGCACATATTTGTACCATGATTTTGAATCTTGGCAGTTAATTCCAAAAATATCTGAAATATATAATACTTTATAGCATAGGTTTAATAGCAGGTTTATGGAAATTTATAAATAGCCAGTATAACCGCAACATCATATTATTCCTTTTAGTTAATATGAAATAAGTTTGTTATTAAATTAAATTAAATGATAACTACCATCAAAAAGAAATAAACTATGCTTCATAGATTTAAAAATTGTGTTTACTTACGTTTCCAGCAATCGTCATTTGTTCTTGTGAGAATCCGGGAAGAAGATTTACAATCATCGTAACAATGTCTTTCGGATTATAGGCATCTACGGCAAACCTAGCAAATGTATCCAGCGCTCTTTGAGGAGTCAAGGAAAAAATCTGACAAAGGATTAGTTGAGAATTTATGAATATTGAGGAACTAATTAGTAAATCTCGCTTTTTGATTTCATTATTTTGATTTTAGTTGGGAAGGAATTCCGGCCGTTAGAAATTTTCATACAATACCAATTATTTAATTTAATATATTTAACACGTCAGAGATACTTTAAATCATTCAATTTCTAACCTCATCTGCCCACGACGATAAATCCTCATAATTTTCCTTATATGATTCATCATAAAGGTTGAATTTCTTCCATTTTCTGCATTTCTCAACTGTAGGATACCTTGAAGTAAATTATTTATCCGTTAGACTTTGTCAGTGATGCAAAACACCAATACAGTCAACACTAACCCATATATCGGTGGTGAATCGCAATTTTCTAAATTTGGCATTTTGGATATCACGTCAGCTAAATCGGGAATTCCAAAGGATGAAGGGTATTCAAACAACAAGAAACCTCTCATATCTATTGACCTGAAACAATAATTACAATTTTAAAGGTTTTTATCTACAATCAGAATCGTCGTTGATTGAACAGTTCATCCTACTTACCTCAATTGATTCAATGATCCGAAAACTTCAGCAAAGTCATCACAATCCACCACAAATGTACGCCGAAGAGACAAAGCTTTCAGATTTTTAAGAGCCGCCAAAGACTGAAACGTGGAGTTTTCTATGAGTTCCTGATATATTATCAATTCTTCTAACGTTGCGGGAAAAGAAGAGAAATCTATATTCAATTCTTTTGGTCTTGAGTACATGAAACTTCGTCCAATGGAAAATTTTTTAAGATTTGGCAATTTGGGAGAATTTGGAAGCTCAGTGACATTCCTAAATATTTGGAAAATTACATTTTAACCGATTTTAATATTATTTAATTTGTGACTATAATAAATAAATTTGCAATAATTTAAAAAGTAAGCTACCTGTTTTGATAGAGAATATCTAAAGATTCTATTTCCGAGCCCATCGACCAAATACTTTTTATTCCGTCATCGGTGAGGACATCGAGGTAAATAGAAAAATATTTGATAGGATAATTCACTTGGCTCATCTCACTTAAGGTGCTCTCATCCAAAATTGCTTCGCCTCTACAACCTGTAACTAGGTCTATATTTGTCCATTGCAGAACATCCCTGTACGGCAACACGTTTCTCAAATCAAACAAATGGATGAACCACTTCATCTCCTTACTCTTGAGAAATATTTTATCGAACAAATTCGGAGGAAGTATCTTTTTTCTTGAATTACAATTATCTGAGATAAAAAAAAAAATGGTTAGTCTGTAAGTTTCACCATAGCAAGTAGACTGGGCTATCCCTAAGCTAATTTTCTCAAAGTGAAAATTACTATTCTGCCATGATTTTAACAATGAAGCACCCTTTCCAATGTCAGTTTGAGTGCATGTAAATAAGATTGAAACAAATATTGTGTTTTTTACATGTTTATCGGACATTTAACTAACCTTCCAATAACTTCTTAGAAAAAACTTCCGAAAAATTGTAGATAATGTACTCCATTAAGCTGTCCGTCAGGCTCTTCAAATCCTTTCCAATCGACATTTTGTAAACTCTTTGAAAAGGTAGATCCCGAGCGAAAAATGTTTTAAAATCTGGTTTAGACGATGTCGGCAATTTAAAAACACTAAACTTATAGATCAGATTTATTGCTTCCAAAGAACCCAAGCCGATATATAGTTTTATTATTATAATAGGATTCCAAAAATTTATTAACTGTAGATATTATATATATCGAATCGAAATCATTTCAACGTTTTTCCAGTTTGAATAGTCTGCATTTAGGAGTCTATCTTAATCGTCATTCATCATGAGTCCGTCATGTATTTTTCGGTTGACATTTTACTGCATCTGCCGACTGGAAGTCTTTCCTTGATAAATTAAAATACGCGATTTTCTATAGTAAGCCGGGAAAATATCATATTTAGGAGAATAAAACCCTACTCGCGTTAGTCTTCTTTTTTATCCAAATGGTGTGAATATACCAATTTTATGCTATGTGTGCCAGTGGTATAAAACAACTCCTAAAACTATTGGTATGTGAGTACAACTTTTACCGATTCATGACTTAATGACTGATAAATTTCGTAGTAGAAAAGTAGTAGTAGACAAATACTTGCGGTTTTATTGTTTACTAAACTTATAAAATTAATAATTTTGTGGAACGTACATAAAACATCAAAAGTATTAATTCAATAACTTAATTACATGAATAACTTGCTATTGGCAAAATGCAACTGGATTACGGGATAAATCCTACACAGTGATCCTAAATTCTACCAGGAAATCACAGACAGCTAAGTGAAAAGAACTGATTTTGATCCTACTGGAAATTCGTCAAGTAAGGAGCCAAAAGATGATTTGCTGTAATGTTTCATATCTTTATTCAAATTGATGTTTATTTAAAAGCTTCAGTATCTCCATTGCAGCGTTCAAAGCACCTTCGTCGATGATAGTGTTTTCGATAGCATTATTCCATAAATCCTATAAAAATAAATGTAGTTTGAGAAACTTAGTTAATAAAATTACTAAAGCTGATATTTATTCTTGTAAGTGTCTAACCTTTTGCAAGCCTAAAGCTTTAACTTCTGTTCCAGAGTCGAAAATAATGAAGATGCAACGCAAAACTTTTCTTGTTAAGGATTTATTAAAATTCTTTTTGACAACATCCATTAAATAATTAGACATAGGTCTACTTCTGATCTAAAATTAATTATCAAATTAAATGATTCTAATCTGATCTACCAGAATATCATTCGGTTCGGTGGGTTACGCTGCATGCTGCGTTTTATGCAACGTTCGATGAAGGCGATCTATGAAATATTCTCAAATAAGACACCTTGTGGTGATTTCATAACCAATTCGGATACAAAATATGGACAAGATGCAATAGATGTTTCGGAATAAAGGTCACTTACAATGGTATATGAAAAAGAACTCCAGAAGCATGCGTTAATCAGAGTTCGATCGAAAGTTGTTCCGAATATCTTTAAATATTCATCACCGATGTTGTAATAACTTAGGATGATGTTGCTTAATTTCCTATAAAACAATATTAGCAATTATTAAGTTACCATCGTATCAGTTATTATTATTTAAAGACCAATGTTAAAAAAGATGAGCTATGATTGAAATTAAAGTGGAAGTTGGTCACTTGCTTTAGAAATTCCTTCGAATACCTAGTAGATTCTATATAATCATGTAGGTACCTACGAAATGTGGATAAGAAGTTATTTCAAAATTCGAAATTATGAACAGTTTAAAATGATAAATACGCACACATATGAATCCAGAAATTTAAACTCTGATTTAAAATCCAAAAAAGTCTGAAATTTGAAATATCGAATATCATCGTTTTTATAACAGCTTTATAGAAACGCACTTTGCGAGCACAACCGTAACATCATATTATTTCTTTTTGCTAATATGAAATACGTTTGTTGTTAAATTGATCAACTGATAACTAACATCAAAAAGGTACAAAGTATGCTTGATAGATTTAAAATTTTTTACTTACGTTTTCAGCGATCGTCATTTGTTCTTGTGAGAATCCGGGAAGAAGATCCAAGATCATATTCATGATGTTTGGCGGTCCACCGGCATCAACGCCAAACCTAGCAAAGGTATCAAGCGCTCTTTGAGGGTTCAAAGTAAAAATCTGACAAAGGATTTGTTGAGAATTTGTGAATATTGAGGAACTAATTAGTAAATCTCGCTTTTTGATTTCATTATTTTGATTTTAGTTGGCAGGAATTCCGGCCGTTAGAAATTTGCATACAATACCAATTATTTAATTTAATATATTTAACAAGTCAGAGATACTTTAAATCATGCAATTTCTAACCTCATCTGCCCACGACGATAAATCCTCATAATTATCCAATGATTCATGTTCATCATAAACATTGAGTTTCTTCCATTTTCTGCATTTCGAAACTGTAGGAAACCTTGAAACAAATTATTTATCCGTTAGATTTTGTTAAACTTTAAACCACCAATGTCAAAACTAACCCCGTAATCAGTGGTGAGTAGCAATTTTCTAAATTTGGCATTTTGGTTATCGCGACAACAAAATCAGGAGTTTTAAGCGATGAAGTGTTTCGATCCCACGTAAAGCCTTTTATGTCTATTGACCTGAAACAATAATTATAATTTTATGGTTTTTTTTTATCTACTATCTCTATCGTCGTTGATTGAACAGTTCATCCTGTTTACCTCAATTGATTCAAAGGTCCGAAAACTTTAGCAAAGTCATCACAATCCGTCACAGATGTAAACCGAAGAGACAAAGCTTTCAGATTTTTAAGAGCCGCCAAAGACGTAAAAGTGGGGTCTGCTATGTCTTCTTCTTCAAATTTGAGTTCTTCTAACGTTTCGTGAAAAGAAGAGAAATCTATATTCAATGCTTTTGGTCTTGGGCACACGCTAACGAAATGTCTGATGGAAAGTTTTTTAAGATTTGGCAATTTGGGAGAATTTGGAAGCTCAGTGAAATTCCTAAATATTTGGAAAATTACATTTTAACCGATTTTAATATTACTTAATTTGTGACTATGATAAATAAATATGCAAGAATTTAAAAAGTAAGCTACCTGTTATTATAGAGAAGATCTAAAGATTCTATTTCCGAGCCCATCGACCAAATACTTTTTATTCCGTCATCGGTGAGGACATCGAGGTAAATAGAAAAATATTTGATCGGATAATTGACTTGGCTCATCTGACTTAAGGTGTTCTCATCCAAAATAGTTTCGCCTCTACAACCTTTAACTAGGTCTATATTTGTCCATTGCAGAACATCCCTGTGCGGCAACACGTTTCTCAAATCAAACAAATGGATGAACCATTTCATCTCCTTACTCTTGAGAAATATTTTATCGAACAAATTCGGAGGAAGTATCTTTTTTCTTGAATTACAATTATCTGAGATAAAAAAAAATGGTTAGTCTGTAAGTTTCACCATAGCAAGTAGACTGGGCTATCCCTAAGCTAATTTTCTCAAAGTGAAAATTACTATTCTGCCATGATTTTAACAATGAAGCACCCTTTCCAATGTCAGTTTGAGTGCATGTAAATAAGATTGAAACAAATATTGTGTTTTTTACATGTTTATCGGACATTTAACTAACCTTCAAATAACTTCTTAGAAAAAACTTCCGAAAAATTGTAGATAATGTACTCCATTAAGCTGTCCGTCAGGCTCTTCAAATCCTTTCCAATCGACATTTTGTAAACTCTTTGAAAACGTAGATCCCGAGCGAAAAATGTTTTAAAATCTGGTTTAGATGATGTCGGCAATTTAAAAAACACTAAACTTATAGATCAGATTTATTGCTTCCAAAGAACCCAAGCCGATATATAGTTTTATTATTATAATAGGATTCCAAAAATTTATTAACTGTAGATATTATATATATCGAATCGAAATCATGTCAACCATGTTTTCCAGTTTGAATAGTCTGCATTTAGGAGTCTATCTTAATCGTCATTCATCATGAGTCCGTCATGTATTTTTCGGTTGACATTTTACTGCATCTGCCGACTGGAAGTCTTTCCTTGATAAATTAAAATACGCGATTTTCTATAGTAAGCCGGGAAAATATCATATTTAGGAGAATAAAACCCTAGTCGCGTTAGTCTTCTTTTTTATCCAAATGGTGTGAATATACCAATTTTATGCTATGTGTGCCAGTGGTATAAAACAACTCCTAAAACTATAGGTATGTGAGTACAACTTTTACCGATTCATGACTTAATGACTAAAATAAGATAATTAAGATGAAAGGTGTTTTTGAGTCATGTTGTTTTGCTTTAACATTGATATTCACAATATAACGAGAGATAGTGTTTCAAATCGGATGATGATATCTGTCGGCCATAACACTTGGTAAATGAGGTTATTTAATGCCTAGTTTGGTATCCATTATCCAAGCTTTAATCAGTCTATGGTTTTGCTATGACGCCAGTGATAATACTGGCAAAGCTACAATCCGTTACAGAGTTACTGAATGAGCTTGACCCCCAGCTTCTCATTTTCTTCTTGAAAAGTAATCTTATTTTAACAACACAAAATAACTAAATATTTCAAAGTTCCATGATTTCAGCAATTTCTAAGTCATTAAATATTGATAGACTGTGAAAGATGTTGGATTGATTAATTTAAAGTTGTTAAAAGATAAGCTATTTTTCACAGTTATGATTTTGAACAAATATGATGGATATACTGGGGAACATACGCTTCACTTTTCACATTTCGGTTTCGCATATTTCAATTGCAAAAACTAGTTTCGTAAGTAACTGAAGTTACGAACTTCCGGTGATAACAATAACCCGAAGAGAACTCCCAACAAGAAGACAAATTAATATTCATAAGCAATTATGCCTCATGCTTTGAAGCTACAAATTTCTTTAAAGAGCAATATATTTGATTCAATTTTTATCTTAAATTCTGTACAAATCAACAATTGTCTGTTAATTTTAATGTTTTCTATTTGTCACCATTTGTCCATCCTTCATTCATCTGTTGCATGATGATAACACTTGATTAATTGTACGTATCCTATTAAAATTAATTATGCTTTCAGGAGGGATCAGGAACTGCGACTGGAGCCTAATGTACTACAACTTAGGGTAATTGATATTCGTGAAAGGAGTTTCTACAATAGTGGGAGGAGCTGCACTTAGTTAATAAGTTGGACAGTCAAAATAAGCCCATTTATTGGATACGGGATATGTCCTACACCAGTTATCTCAATATAGTTATCCTACACCAGAGAATCTCAGCCGGCTGAAGGAAAAAGTACCGATTCCGATCTTAATGGAAATTCGTCAAGGAAGGAGCCACAAGATGATTAACAGTAATGTACTATTTCTCTTTACTAAAAATCATGTTTTATTAATATGTTCAAGTATCTCCATGGCAGCGTTCAAAGCAACTTCGTCGATGATTTTGTTTTCGATAGCATTTCTCCATACCTAAAAAATAATTGCAGTTTGATTAAGTTAATTAATAATATTTGTAATGGTAATAGAATGTCATTCAATCTTTCTAGCGATCCGTGGGTCTAACCTCTTCTAAACCTAAAGCTTTAACTTCAAGGGAGCGGTAAAAAGAAAGGAAGATGCAACGCAAAACTTTGATTTTTAAGGATTTATTGTAATTCTTCTTTACAATATCCATCAAATACTTGGCCATAGGTCTACTTGTGATCTAAAATTAATTATCAAATTATGTGATTTTATTCAGATGTACTAGAGTATGCAACGTTCGAGGATCTATGAAACATTCCCAAATAAAACACCTTATACAGATTTCATAAACAAATCGGACACAAAATATGGACTAGATGCCATATTTGTTTCGAAAGATCACTTACAATGTAACGGGAATCATATTTCCAGGTAGTAGCATAAGATAGAATATGTCGATCGTCCTCATGTAATAATATATCTATCTTTTCATCATAGCTGTTGTAAGAACTGAGGACGATGTTTCTTAATTTCCTGCAAAATTATAACAACCATTATTATGTTATTTATAGTTATTATTTTATAAATACTAATATAAAAAAAGATAAAAGACGTGCTAAGATAAAAATAAAGTTGAAGTTGGTCACTCACATTAGAAATGTCTGCGAATACCGATTAGATTCCATGTAATCACATATGTACCTACAAAATGTATGTGTGAAATTATTTGAAAACTCGAAACTAGGAAATTTTGAAACATTATACACGCACATATTTGTACCATGATTTTGAATCTTGGCAGTTAATTCCAAAAATATCTGAAATATATAATACTTTATAGCATAGGTTTAATAGCAGGTTTATGGAAATTTATAAATAGCCAGTATAACCGCAACATCATATTATTCCTTTTAGTTAATATGAAATAAGTTTGTTATTAAATTAAATTAAATGATAACTACCATCAAAAAGAAATAAACTATGCTTCATAGATTTAAAAATTGTGTTTACTTACGTTTCCAGCAATCGTCATTTGTTCTTGTGAGAATCCGGGAAGAAGATTTACAATCATCGTAACAATGTCTTTCGGATTATAGGCATCTACGGCAAACCTAGCAAATGTATCCAGCGCTCTTTGAGGAGTCAAGGAAAAAATCTGACAAAGGATTAGTTGAGAATTTATGAATATTGAGGAACTAATTAGTAAATCTCGCTTTTTGATTTCATTATTTTGATTTTAGTTGGGAAGGAATTCCGGCCGTTAGAAATTTTCATACAATACCAATTATTTAATTTAATATATTTAACACGTCAGAGATACTTTAAATCATTCAATTTCTAACCTCATCTGCCCACGACGATAAATCCTCATAATTTTCCTTATATGATTCATCATAAAGGTTGAATTTCTTCCATTTTCTGCATTTCTCAACTGTAGGATACCTTGAAGTAAATTATTTATCCGTTAGACTTTGTCAGTGATGCAAAACACCAATACAGTCAACACTAACCCATATATCGGTGGTGAATCGCAATTTTCTAAATTTGGCATTTTGGATATCACGTCAGCTAAATCGGGAATTCCAAAGGATGAAGGGTATTCAAACAACAAGAAACCTCTCATATCTATTGACCTGAAACAATAATTACAATTTTAAAGGTTTTTATCTACAATCAGAATCGTCGTTGATTGAACAGTTCATCCTACTTACCTCAATTGATTCAATGATCCGAAAACTTCAGCAAAGTCATCACAATCCACCACAAATGTACGCCGAAGAGACAAAGCTTTCAGATTTTTAAGAGCCGCCAAAGACTGAAACGTGGAGTTTTCTATGAGTTCCTGATATATTATCAATTCTTCTAACGTTGCGGGAAAAGAAGAGAAATCTATATTCAATTCTTTTGGTCTTGAGTACATGAAACTTCGTCCAATGGAAAATTTTTTAAGATTTGGCAATTTGGGAGAATTTGGAAGCTCAGTGACATTCCTAAATATTTGGAAAATTACATTTTAACCGATTTTAATATTATTTAATTTGTGACTATAATAAATAAATTTGCAATAATTTAAAAAGTAAGCTACCTGTTTTGATAGAGAATATCTAAAGATTCTATTTCCGAGCCCATCGACCAAATACTTTTTATTCCGTCATCGGTGAGGACATCGAGGTAAATAGAAAAATATTTGATAGGATAATTCACTTGGCTCATCTCACTTAAGGTGCTCTCATCCAAAATTGCTTCGCCTCTACAACCTGTAACTAGGTCTATATTTGTCCATTGCAGAACATCCCTGTACGGCAACACGTTTCTCAAATCAAACAAATGGATGAACCACTTCATCTCCTTACTCTTGAGAAATATTTTATCGAACAAATTCGGAGGAAGTATCTTTTTTCTTGAATTACAATTATCTGAGATAAAAAAAAAAATGGTTAGTCTGTAAGTTTCACCATAGCAAGTAGACTGGGCTATCCCTAAGCTAATTTTCTCAAAGTGAAAATTACTATTCTGCCATGATTTTAACAATGAAGCACCCTTTCCAATGTCAGTTTGAGTGCATGTAAATAAGATTGAAACAAATATTGTGTTTTTTACATGTTTATCGGACATTTAACTAACCTTCCAATAACTTCTTAGAAAAAACTTCCGAAAAATTGTAGATAATGTACTCCATTAAGCTGTCCGTCAGGCTCTTCAAATCCTTTCCAATCGACATTTTGTAAACTCTTTGAAAAGGTAGATCCCGAGCGAAAAATGTTTTAAAATCTGGTTTAGACGATGTCGGCAATTTAAAAACACTAAACTTATAGATCAGATTTATTGCTTCCAAAGAACCCAAGCCGATATATAGTTTTATTATTATAATAGGATTCCAAAAATTTATTAACTGTAGATATTATATATATCGAATCGAAATCATTTCAACGTTTTTCCAGTTTGAATAGTCTGCATTTAGGAGTCTATCTTAATCGTCATTCATCATGAGTCCGTCATGTATTTTTCGGTTGACATTTTACTGCATCTGCCGACTGGAAGTCTTTCCTTGATAAATTAAAATACGCGATTTTCTATAGTAAGCCGGGAAAATATCATATTTAGGAGAATAAAACCCTACTCGCGTTAGTCTTCTTTTTTATCCAAATGGTGTGAATATACCAATTTTATGCTATGTGTGCCAGTGGTATAAAACAACTCCTAAAAACTATTGGTATGTGAGTACAACTTTTACCGATTCATGACTTAATGACTGATAAATTTCGTAGTAGAAAAGTAGTAGTAGACAAATACTTGCGGTTTTATTGTTTACTAAACTTATAAAATTAATAATTTTGTGGAACGTACATAAAACATCAAAAGTATTAATTCAATAACTTAATTACATGAATAACTTGCTATTGGCAAAATGCAACTGGATTACGGGATAAATCCTACACAGTGATCCTAAATTCTACCAGGAAATCACAGACAGCTAAGTGAAAAGAACTGATTTTGATCCTACTGGAAATTCGTCAAGTAAGGAGCCAAAAGATGATTTGCTGTAATGTTTCATATCTTTATTCAAATTGATGTTTATTTAAAAGCTTCAGTATCTCCATTGCAGCGTTCAAAGCACCTTCGTCGATGATAGTGTTTTCGATAGCATTATTCCATAAATCCTATAAAAATAAATGTAGTTTGAGAAACTTAGTTAATAAAATTACTAAAGCTGATATTTATTCTTGTAAGTGTCTAACCTTTTGCAAGCCTAAAGCTTTAACTTCTGTTCCAGAGTCGAAAATAATGAAGATGCAACGCAAAACTTTTCTTGTTAAGGATTTATTAAAATTCTTTTTGACAACATCCATTAAATAATTAGACATAGGTCTACTTCTGATCTAAAATTAATTATCAAATTAAATGATTCTAATCTGATCTACCAGAATATCATTCGGTTCGGTGGGTTACGCTGCATGCTGCGTTTTATGCAACGTTCGATGAAGGCGATCTATGAAATATTCTCAAATAAGACACCTTGTGGTGATTTCATAACCAATTCGGATACAAAATATGGACAAGATGCAATAGATGTTTCGGAATAAAGGTCACTTACAATGGTATATGAAAAAGAACTCCAGAAGCATGCGTTAATCAGAGTTCGATCGAAAGTTGTTCCGAATATCTTTAAATATTCATCACCGATGTTGTAATAACTTAGGATGATGTTGCTTAATTTCCTATAAAACAATATTAGCAATTATTAAGTTACCATCGTATCAGTTATTATTATTTAAAGACCAATGTTAAAAAAGATGAGCTATGATTGAAATTAAAGTGGAAGTTGGTCACTTGCTTTAGAAATTCCTTCGAATACCTAGTAGATTCTATATAATCATGTAGGTACCTACGAAATGTGGATAAGAAGTTATTTCAAAATTCGAAATTATGAACAGTTTAAAATGATAAATACGCACACATATGAATCCAGAAATTTAAACTCTGATTTAAAATCCAAAAAAGTCTGAAATTTGAAATATCGAATATCATCGTTTTTATAACAGCTTTATAGAAACGCACTTTGCGAGCACAACCGTAACATCATATTATTTCTTTTTGCTAATATGAAATACGTTTGTTGTTAAATTGATCAACTGATAACTAACATCAAAAAAGGTACAAAGTATGCTTGATAGATTTAAAATTTTTTACTTACGTTTTCAGCGATCGTCATTTGTTCTTGTGAGAATCCGGGAAGAAGATCCAAGATCATATTCATGATGTTTGGCGGTCCACCGGCATCAACGCCAAACCTAGCAAAGGTATCAAGCGCTCTTTGAGGGTTCAAAGTAAAAATCTGACAAAGGATTAGTTGAGAATTTGTGAATATTGAGGAACTAATTAGTAAATCTCGCTTTTTGATTTCATTATTTTGATTTTAGTTGGCAGGAATTCCGGCCGTTAGAAATTTGCATACAATACCAATTATTTAATTTAATATATTTAACAAGTCAGAGATACTTTAAATCATGCAATTTCTAACCTCATCTGCCCACGACGATAAATCCTCATAATTATCCAATGATTCATGTTCATCATAAACATTGAGTTTCTTCCATTTTCTGCATTTCGAAACTGTAGGAAACCTTGAAACAAATTATTTATCCGTTAGATTTTGTTAAACTTTAAACCACCAATGTCAAAACTAACCCCGTAATCAGTGGTGAGTAGCAATTTTCTAAATTTGGCATTTTGGTTATCGCGACAACAAAATCAGGAGTTTTAAGCGATGAAGTGTTTCGATCCCACGTAAAGCCTTTTATGTCTATTGACCTGAAACAATAATTATAATTTTATGGTTTTTTTTTATCTACTATCTCTATCGTCGTTGATTGAACAGTTCATCCTGTTTACCTCAATTGATTCAAAGGTCCGAAAACTTTAGCAAAGTCATCACAATCCGTCACAGATGTAAACCGAAGAGACAAAGCTTTCAGATTTTTAAGAGCCGCCAAAGACGTAAAAGTGGGGTCTGCTATGTCTTCTTCTTCAAATTTGAGTTCTTCTAACGTTTCGTGAAAAGAAGAGAAATCTATATTCAATGCTTTTGGTCTTGGGCACACGCTAACGAAATGTCTGATGGAAAGTTTTTTAAGATTTGGCAATTTGGGAGAATTTGGAAGCTCAGTGAAATTCCTAAATATTTGGAAAATTACATTTTAACCGATTTTAATATTACTTAATTTGTGACTATGATAAATAAATATGCAAGAATTTAAAAAGTAAGCTACCTGTTATTATAGAGAAGATCTAAAGATTCTATTTCCGAGCCCATCGACCAAATACTTTTTATTCCGTCATCGGTGAGGACATCGAGGTAAATAGAAAAATATTTGATCGGATAATTGACTTGGCTCATCTGACTTAAGGTGTTCTCATCCAAAATAGTTTCGCCTCTACAACCTTTAACTAGGTCTATATTTGTCCATTGCAGAACATCCCTGTGCGGCAACACGTTTCTCAAATCAAACAAATGGATGAACCATTTCATCTCCTTACTCTTGAGAAATATTTTATCGAACAAATTCGGAGGAAGTATCTTTTTTCTTGAATTACAATTATCTGAGATAAAAAAAAATGGTTAGTCTGTAAGTTTCACCATAGCAAGTAGACTGGGCTATCCCTAAGCTAATTTTCTCAAAGTGAAAATTACTATTCTGCCATGATTTTAACAATGAAGCACCCTTTCCAATGTCAGTTTGAGTGCATGTAAATAAGATTGAAACAAATATTGTGTTTTTTACATGTTTATCGGACATTTAACTAACCTTCAAATAACTTCTTAGAAAAAACTTCCGAAAAATTGTAGATAATGTACTCCATTAAGCTGTCCGTCAGGCTCTTCAAATCCTTTCCAATCGACATTTTGTAAACTCTTTGAAAACGTAGATCCCGAGCGAAAAATGTTTTAAAATCTGGTTTAGATGATGTCGGCAATTTAAAAACACTAAACTTATAGATCAGATTTATTGCTTCCAAAGAACCCAAGCCGATATATAGTTTTATTATTATAATAGGATTCCAAAAATTTATTAACTGTAGATATTATATATATCGAATCGAAATCATGTCAACCATGTTTTCCAGTTTGAATAGTCTGCATTTAGGAGTCTATCTTAATCGTCATTCATCATGAGTCCGTCATGTATTTTTCGGTTGACATTTTACTGCATCTGCCGACTGGAAGTCTTTCCTTGATAAATTAAAATACGCGATTTTCTATAGTAAGCCGGGAAAATATCATATTTAGGAGAATAAAACCCTAGTCGCGTTAGTCTTCTTTTTTATCCAAATGGTGTGAATATACCAATTTTATGCTATGTGTGCCAGTGGTATAAAACAACTCCTAAAACTATAGGTATGTGAGTACAACTTTTACCGATTCATGACTTAATGACTAAAATAAGATAATTAAGATGAAAGGTGTTTTTGAGTCATGTTGTTTTGCTTTAACATTGATATTCACAATATAACGAGAGATAGTGTTTCAAATCGGATGATGATATCTGTCGGCCATAACACTTGGTAAATGAGGTTATTTAATGCCTAGTTTGGTATCCATTATCCAAGCTTTAATCAGTCTATGGTTTTGCTATGACGCCAGTGATAATACTGGCAAAGCTACAATCCGTTACAGAGTTACTGAATGAGCTTGACCCCCAGCTTCTCATTTTCTTCTTGAAAAGTAATCTTATTTTAACAACACAAAATAACTAAATATTTCAAAGTTCCATGATTTCAGCAATTTCTAAGTCATTAAATATTGATAGACTGTGAAAGATGTTGGATTGATTAATTTAAAGTTGTTAAAAGATAAGCTATTTTTCACAGTTATGATTTTGAACAAATATGATGGATATACTGGGGAACATACGCTTCACTTTTCACATTTCGGTTTCGCATATTTCAATTGCAAAAACTAGTTTCGTAAGTAACTGAAGTTACGAACTTCCGGTGATAACAATAACCCGAAGAGAACTCCCAACAAGAAGACAAATTAATATTCATAAGCAATTATGCCTCATGCTTTGAAGCTACAAATTTCTTTAAAGAGCAATATATTTGATTCAATTTTTATCTTAAATTCTGTACAAATCAACAATTGTCTGTTAATTTTAATGTTTTCTATTTGTCACCATTTGTCCATCCTTCATTCATCTGTTGCATGATGATAACACTTGATTAATTGTACGTATCCTATTAAAATTAATTATGCTTTCAGGAGGGATCAGGAACTGCGACTGGAGCCTAATGTACTACAACTTAGGGTAATTGATATTCGTGAAAGGAGTTTCTACAATAGTGGGAGGAGCTGCACTTAGTTAATAAGTTGGACAGTCAAAATAAGCCCATTTATTGGATACGGGATATGTCCTACACCAGTTATCTCAATATAGTTATCCTACACCAGAGAATCTCAGCCGGCTGAAGGAAAAAGTACCGATTCCGATCTTAATGGAAATTCGTCAAGGAAGGAGCCACAAGATGATTAACAGTAATGTACTATTTCTCTTTACTAAAAATCATGTTTTATTAATATGTTCAAGTATCTCCATGGCAGCGTTCAAAGCAACTTCGTCGATGATTTTGTTTTCGATAGCATTTCTCCATACCTAAAAAATAATTGCAGTTTGATTAAGTTAATTAATAATATTTGTAATGGTAATAGAATGTCATTCAATCTTTCTAGCGATCCGTGGGTCTAACCTCTTCTAAACCTAAAGCTTTAACTTCAAGGGAGCGGTAAAAAGAAAGGAAGATGCAACGCAAAACTTTGATTTTTAAGGATTTATTGTAATTCTTCTTTACAATATCCATCAAATACTTGGCCATAGGTCTACTTGTGATCTAAAATTAATTATCAAATTATGTGATTTTATTCAGATGTACTAGAGTATGCAACGTTCGAGGATCTATGAAACATTCCCAAATAAAACACCTTATACAGATTTCATAAACAAATCGGACACAAAATATGGACTAGATGCCATATTTGTTTCGAAAGATCACTTACAATGTAACGGGAATCATATTTCCAGGTAGTAGCATAAGATAGAATATGTCGATCGTCCTCATGTAATAATATATCTATCTTTTCATCATAGCTGTTGTAAGAACTGAGGACGATGTTTCTTAATTTCCTGCAAAATTATAACAACCATTATTATGTTATTTATAGTTATTATTTTATAAATACTAATATAAAAAAAGATAAAAGACGTGGTAAGATAAAAATAAAGTTGAAGTTGGTCACTCACATTAGAAATGTCTGCGAATACCGATTAGATTCCATGTAATCACATATGTACCTACAAAATGTATGTGTGAAATTATTTGAAAACTCGAAACTAGGAAATTTTGAAACATTATACACGCACATATTTGTACCATGATTTTGAATCTTGGCAGTTAATTCCAAAAATATCTGAAATATATAATACTTTATAGCATAGGTTTAATAGCAGGTTTATGGAAATTTATAAATAGCCAGTATAACCGCAACATCATATTATTCCTTTTAGTTAATATGAAATAAGTTTGTTATTAAATTAAATTAAATGATAACTACCATCAAAAAGAAATAAACTATGCTTCATAGATTTAAAAATTGTGTTTACTTACGTTTCCAGCAATCGTCATTTGTTCTTGTGAGAATCCGGGAAGAAGATTTACAATCATCGTAACAATGTCTTTCGGATTATAGGCATCTACGGCAAACCTAGCAAATGTATCCAGCGCTCTTTGAGGAGTCAAGGAAAAAATCTGACAAAGGATTAGTTGAGAATTTATGAATATTGAGGAACTAATTAGTAAATCTCGCTTTTTGATTTCATTATTTTGATTTTAGTTGGGAAGGAATTCCGGCCGTTAGAAATTTTCATACAATACCAATTATTTAATTTAATATATTTAACACGTCAGAGATACTTTAAATCATTCAATTTCTAACCTCATCTGCCCACGACGATAAATCCTCATAATTTTCCTTATATGATTCATCATAAAGGTTGAATTTCTTCCATTTTCTGCATTTCTCAACTGTAGGATACCTTGAAGTAAATTATTTATCCGTTAGACTTTGTCAGTGATGCAAAACACCAATACAGTCAACACTAACCCATATATCGGTGGTGAATCGCAATTTTCTAAATTTGGCATTTTGGATATCACGTCAGCTAAATCGGGAATTCCAAAGGATGAAGGGTATTCAAACAACAAGAAACCTCTCATATCTATTGACCTGAAACAATAATTACAATTTTAAAGGTTTTTATCTACAATCAGAATCGTCGTTGATTGAACAGTTCATCCTACTTACCTCAATTGATTCAATGATCCGAAAACTTCAGCAAAGTCATCACAATCCACCACAAATGTACGCCGAAGAGACAAAGCTTTCAGATTTTTAAGAGCCGCCAAAGACTGAAACGTGGAGTTTTCTATGAGTTCCTGATATATTATCAATTCTTCTAACGTTGCGGGAAAAGAAGAGAAATCTATATTCAATTCTTTTGGTCTTGAGTACATGAAACTTCGTCCAATGGAAAATTTTTTAAGATTTGGCAATTTGGGAGAATTTGGAAGCTCAGTGACATTCCTAAATATTTGGAAAATTACATTTTAACCGATTTTAATATTATTTAATTTGTGACTATAATAAATAAATTTGCAATAATTTAAAAAGTAAGCTACCTGTTTTGATAGAGAATATCTAAAGATTCTATTTCCGAGCCCATCGACCAAATACTTTTTATTCCGTCATCGGTGAGGACATCGAGGTAAATAGAAAAATATTTGATAGGATAATTCACTTGGCTCATCTCACTTAAGGTGCTCTCATCCAAAATTGCTTCGCCTCTACAACCTGTAACTAGGTCTATATTTGTCCATTGCAGAACATCCCTGTACGGCAACACGTTTCTCAAATCAAACAAATGGATGAACCACTTCATCTCCTTACTCTTGAGAAATATTTTATCGAACAAATTCGGAGGAAGTATCTTTTTTCTTGAATTACAATTATCTGAGATAAAAAAAAATGGTTAGTCTGTAAGTTTCACCATAGCAAGTAGACTGGGCTATCCCTAAGCTAATTTTCTCAAAGTGAAAATTACTATTCTGCCATGATTTTAACAATGAAGCACCCTTTCCAATGTCAGTTTGAGTGCATGTAAATAAGATTGAAACAAATATTGTGTTTTTTACATGTTTATCGGACATTTAACTAACCTTCCAATAACTTCTTAGAAAAAACTTCCGAAAAATTGTAGATAATGTACTCCATTAAGCTGTCCGTCAGGCTCTTCAAATCCTTTCCAATCGACATTTTGTAAACTCTTTGAAAAGGTAGATCCCGAGCGAAAAATGTTTTAAAATCTGGTTTAGACGATGTCGGCAATTTAAAAACACTAAACTTATAGATCAGATTTATTGCTTCCAAAGAACCCAAGCCGATATATAGTTTTATTATTATAATAGGATTCCAAAAATTTATTAACTGTAGATATTATATATATCGAATCGAAATCATTTCAACGTTTTTCCAGTTTGAATAGTCTGCATTTAGGAGTCTATCTTA
Organism: Hirudinaria manillensis; assembly: GCA_034509925.1. Classification (NCBI taxonomy): domain Eukaryota; kingdom Metazoa; phylum Annelida; class Clitellata; order Hirudinida; family Hirudinidae; genus Hirudinaria; species Hirudinaria manillensis. The sequence continues at coordinate 3,009,969 of CM067530.1, read as the reverse complement.
ATCGTCATTCATCATGAGTCCGTCATGTATTTTTCGGTTGACATTTTACTGCATCTGCCGACTGGAAGTCTTTCCTTGATAAATTAAAATACGCGATTTTCTATAGTAAGCCGGGAAAATATCATATTTAGGAGAATAAAACCCTACTCGCGTTAGTCTTCTTTTTTATCCAAATGGTGTGAATATACCAATTTTATGCTATGTGTGCCAGTGGTATAAAACAACTCCTAAAACTATTGGTATGTGAGTACAACTTTTACCGATTCATGACTTAATGACTGATAAATTTCGTAGTAGAAAAGTAGTAGTAGACAAATACTTGCGGTTTTATTGTTTACTAAACTTAAAAAATAAATAATTTTGTGAAACGTACATAAAACATCAAAAGTATTAATTCAATAACTTAATTACATGAATAACTTGCTATTGGCAAAATGCAACTGGATTACGGGATAAATCCTACACAGTGATCCTAAATTCTACCAGGAAATCACAGACAGCTAAGTGAAAAGAACTGATTTTGATCCTACTGGAAATTCGTCAAGTAAGGAGCCAAAAGATGATTTGCTGTAATGTTTCATATCTTTATTCAAATTGATGTTTATTTAAAAGCTTCAGTATCTCCATTGCAGCGTTCAAAGCACCTTCGTCGATGATAGTGTTTTCGATAGCATTATTCCATAAATCCTATAAAAATAAATGTAGTTTGAGAAACTTAGTTAATAAAATTACTAAAGCTGATATTTATTCTTGTAAGTGTCTAACCTTTTGCAAGCCTAAAGCTTTAACTTCTGTTCCAGAGTCGAAAATAATGAAGATGCAACGCAAAACTTTTCTTGTTAAGGATTTATTAAAATTCTTTTTGACAACATCCATTAAATAATTAGACATAGGTCTACTTCTGATCTAAAATTAATTATCAAATTAAATGATTCTAATCTGATCTACCAGAATATCATTCGGTTCGGTGGGTTACGCTGCATGCTGCGTTTTATGCAACGTTCGATGAAGGCGATCTATGAAATATTCTCAAATAAGACACCTTGTGGTGATTTCATAACCAATTCGGATACAAAATATGGACAAGATGCAATAGATGTTTCGGAATAAAGGTCACTTACAATGGTATATGAAAAAGAACTCCAGAAGCATGCGTTAATCAGAGTTCGATCGAAAGTTGTTCCGAATATCTTTAAATATTCATCACCGATGTTGTAATAACTTAGGATGATGTTGCTTAATTTCCTATAAAACAATATTAGCAATTATTAAGTTACCATCGTATCAGTTATTATTATTTAAAGACCAATGTTAAAAAAGATGAGCTATGATTGAAATTAAAGTGGAAGTTGGTCACTTGCTTTAGAAATTCCTTCGAATACCTAGTAGATTCTATATAATCATGTAGGTACCTACGAAATGTGGATAAGAAGTTATTTCAAAATTCGAAATTATGAACAGTTTTAAAATGATAAATACGCACACATATGAATCCAGAAATTTAAACTCTGATTTAAAATCCAAAAAAGTCTGAAATTTGAAATATCGAATATCATCGTTTTTATAACAGCTTTATAGAAACGCACTTTGCGAGCACAACCGTAACATCATATTATTTCTTTTTGCTAATATGAAATACGTTTGTTGTTAAATTGATCAACTGATAACTAACATCAAAAAAGGTACAAAGTATGCTTGATAGATTTAAAATTTTTTACTTACGTTTTCAGCGATCGTCATTTGTTCTTGTGAGAATCCGGGAAGAAGATCCAAGATCATATTCATGATGTTTGGCGGTCCACCGGCATCAACGCCAAACCTAGCAAAGGTATCAAGCGCTCTTTGAGGGTTCAAAGTAAAAATCTGACAAAGGATTAGTTGAGAATTTGTGAATATTGAGGAACTAATTAGTAAATCTCGCTTTTTGATTTCATTATTTTGATTTTAGTTGGCAGGAATTCCGGCCGTTAGAAATTTGCATACAATACCAATTATTTAATTTAATATATTTAACAAGTCAGAGATACTTTAAATCATGCAATTTCTAACCTCATCTGCCCACGACGATAAATCCTCATAATTATCCAATGATTCATGTTCATCATAAACATTGAGTTTCTTCCATTTTCTGCATTTCGAAACTGTAGGAAACCTTGAAACAAATTATTTATCCGTTAGATTTTGTTAAACTTTAAACCACCAATGTCAAAACTAACCCCGTAATCAGTGGTGAGTAGCAATTTTCTAAATTTGGCATTTTGGTTATCGCGACAACAAAATCAGGAGTTTTAAGCGATGAAGTGTTTCGATCCCACGTAAAGCCTTTTATGTCTATTGACCTGAAACAATAATTATAATTTTATGGTTTTTTTTTTATCTACTATCACTATCGTCGTTGATTGAACAGTTCATCCTGTTTACCTCAATTGATTCAAAGGTCCGAAAACTTTAGCAAAGTCATCACAATCCGTCACAGATGTAAACCGAAGAGACAAAGCTTTCAGATTTTTAAGAGCCGCCAAAGACGTAAAAGTGGGGTCTGCTATGTCTTCTTCTTCAAATTTGAGTTCTTCTAACGTTTCGTGAAAAGAAGAGAAATCTATATTCAATGCTTTTGGTCTTGGGCACACGCTAACGAAATGTCTGATGGAAAGTTTTTTAAGATTTGGCAATTTGGGAGAATTTGGAAGCTCAGTGAAATTCCTAAATATTTGGAAAATTACATTTTAACCGATTTTAATATTACTTAATTTGTGACTATGATAAATAAATATGCAAGAATTTAAAAAGTAAGCTACCTGTTATTATAGAGAAGATCTAAAGATTCTATTTCCGAGCCCATCGACCAAATACTTTTTATTCCGTCATCGGTGAGGACATCGAGGTAAATAGAAAAATATTTGATCGGATAATTGACTTGGCTCATCTGACTTAAGGTGTTCTCATCCAAAATAGTTTCGCCTCTACAACCTTTAACTAGGTCTATATTTGTCCATTGCAGAACATCCCTGTGCGGCAACACGTTTCTCAAATCAAACAAATGGATGAACCATTTCATCTCCTTACTCTTGAGAAATATTTTATCGAACAAATTCGGAGGAAGTATCTTTTTTCTTGAATTACAATTATCTGAGATAAAAAAAAATGGTTAGTCTGTAAGTTTCACCATAGCAAGTAGACTGGGCTATCCCTAAGCTAATTTTCTCAAAGTGAAAATTACTATTCTGCCATGATTTTAACAATGAAGCACCCTTTCCAATGTCAGTTTGAGTGCATGTAAATAAGATTGAAACAAATATTGTGTTTTTTACATGTTTATCGGACATTTAACTAACCTTCAAATAACTTCTTAGAAAAAACTTCCGAAAAATTGTAGATAATGTACTCCATTAAGCTGTCCGTCAGGCTCTTCAAATCCTTTCCAATCGACATTTTGTAAACTCTTTGAAAACGTAGATCCCGAGCGAAAAATGTTTTAAAATCTGGTTTAGATGATGTCGGCAATTTAAAAACACTAAACTTATAGATCAGATTTATTGCTTCCAAAGAACCCAAGCCGATATATAGTTTTATTATTATAATAGGATTCCAAAAATTTATTAACTGTAGATATTATATATATCGAATCGAAATCATGTCAACCATGTTTTCCAGTTTGAATAGTCTGCATTTAGGAGTCTATCTTAATCGTCATTCATCATGAGTCCGTCATGTATTTTTCGGTTGACATTTTACTGCATCTGCCGACTGGAAGTCTTTCCTTGATAAATTAAAATACGCGATTTTCTATAGTAAGCCGGGAAAATATCATATTTAGGAGAATAAAACCCTAGTCGCGTTAGTCTTCTTTTTTATCCAAATGGTGTGAATATACCAATTTTATGCTATGTGTGCCAGTGGTATAAAACAACTCCTAAAACTATAGGTATGTGAGTACAACTTTTACCGATTCATGACTTAATGACTAAAATAAGATAATTAAGATGAAAGGTGTTTTTGAGTCATGTTGTTTTGCTTTAACATTGATATTCACAATATAACGAGAGATAGTGTTTCAAATCGGATGATGATATCTGTCGGCCATAACACTTGGTAAATGAGGTTATTTAATGCCTAGTTTGGTATCCATTATCCAAGCTTTAATCAGTCTATGGTTTTGCTATGACGCCAGTGATAATACTGGCAAAGCTACAATCCGTTACAGAGTTACTGAATGAGCTTGACCCCCAGCTTCTCATTTTCTTCTTGAAAAGTAATCTTATTTTAACAACACAAAATAACTAAATATTTCAAAGTTCCATGATTTCAGCAATTTCTAAGTCATTAAATATTGATAGACTGTGAAAGATGTTGGATTGATTAATTTAAAGTTGTTAAAAGATAAGCTATTTTTCACAGTTATGATTTTGAACAAATATGATGGATATACTGGGGAACATACGCTTCACTTTTCACATTTCGGTTTCGCATATTTCAATTGCAAAAACTAGTTTCGTAAGTAACTGAAGTTACGAACTTCCGGTGATAACAATAACCCGAAGAGAACTCCCAACAAGAAGACAAATTAATATTCATAAGCAATTATGCCTCATGCTTTGAAGCTACAAATTTCTTTAAAGAGCAATATATTTGATTCAATTTTTATCTTAAATTCTGTACAAATCAACAATTGTCTGTTAATTTTAATGTTTTCTATTTGTCACCATTTGTCCATCCTTCATTCATCTGTTGCATGATGATAACACTTGATTAATTGTACGTATCCTATTAAAATTAATTATGCTTTCAGGAGGGATCAGGAACTGCGACTGGAGCCTAATGTACTACAACTTAGGGTAATTGATATTCGTGAAAGGAGTTTCTACAATAGTGGGAGGAGCTGCACTTAGTTAATAAGTTGGACAGTCAAAATAAGCCCATTTATTGGATACGGGATATGTCCTACACCAGTTATCTCAATATAGTTATCCTACACCAGAGAATCTCAGCCGGCTGAAGGAAAAAGTACCGATTCCGATCTTAATGGAAATTCGTCAAGGAAGGAGCCACAAGATGATTAACAGTAATGTACTATTTCTCTTTACTAAAAATCATGTTTTATTAATATGTTCAAGTATCTCCATGGCAGCGTTCAAAGCAACTTCGTCGATGATTTTGTTTTCGATAGCATTTCTCCATACCTAAAAAATAATTGCAGTTTGATTAAGTTAATTAATAATATTTGTAATGGTAATAGAATGTCATTCAATCTTTCTAGCGATCCGTGGGTCTAACCTCTTCTAAACCTAAAGCTTTAACTTCAAGGGAGCGGTAAAAAGAAAGGAAGATGCAACGCAAAACTTTGATTTTTAAGGATTTATTGTAATTCTTCTTTACAATATCCATCAAATACTTGGCCATAGGTCTACTTGTGATCTAAAATTAATTATCAAATTATGTGATTTTATTCAGATGTACTAGAGTATGCAACGTTCGAGGATCTATGAAACATTCCCAAATAAAACACCTTATACAGATTTCATAAACAAATCGGACACAAAATATGGACTAGATGCCATATTTGTTTCGAAAGATCACTTACAATGTAACGGGAATCATATTTCCAGGTAGTAGCATAAGATAGAATATGTCGATCGTCCTCATGTAATAATATATCTATCTTTTCATCATAGCTGTTGTAAGAACTGAGGACGATGTTTCTTAATTTCCTGCAAAATTATAACAACCATTATTATGTTATTTATAGTTATTATTTTATAAATACTAATATAAAAAAAGATAAAAGACGTGGTAAGATAAAAATAAAGTTGAAGTTGGTCACTCACATTAGAAATGTCTGCGAATACCGATTAGATTCCATGTAATCACATATGTACCTACAAAATGTATGTGTGAAATTATTTGAAAACTCGAAACTAGGAAATTTTGAAACATTATACACGCACATATTTGTACCATGATTTTGAATCTTGGCAGTTAATTCCAAAAATATCTGAAATATATAATACTTTATAGCATAGGTTTAATAGCAGGTTTATGGAAATTTATAAATAGCCAGTATAACCGCAACATCATATTATTCCTTTTAGTTAATATGAAATAAGTTTGTTATTAAATTAAATTAAATGATAACTACCATCAAAAAGAAATAAACTATGCTTCATAGATTTAAAAATTGTGTTTACTTACGTTTCCAGCAATCGTCATTTGTTCTTGTGAGAATCCGGGAAGAAGATTTACAATCATCGTAACAATGTCTTTCGGATTATAGGCATCTACGGCAAACCTAGCAAATGTATCCAGCGCTCTTTGAGGAGTCAAGGAAAAAATCTGACAAAGGATTAGTTGAGAATTTATGAATATTGAGGAACTAATTAGTAAATCTCGCTTTTTGATTTCATTATTTTGATTTTAGTTGGGAAGGAATTCCGGCCGTTAGAAATTTTCATACAATACCAATTATTTAATTTAATATATTTAACACGTCAGAGATACTTTAAATCATTCAATTTCTAACCTCATCTGCCCACGACGATAAATCCTCATAATTTTCCTTATATGATTCATCATAAAGGTTGAATTTCTTCCATTTTCTGCATTTCTCAACTGTAGGATACCTTGAAGTAAATTATTTATCCGTTAGACTTTGTCAGTGATGCAAAACACCAATACAGTCAACACTAACCCATATATCGGTGGTGAATCGCAATTTTCTAAATTTGGCATTTTGGATATCACGTCAGCTAAATCGGGAATTCCAAAGGATGAAGGGTATTCAAACAACAAGAAACCTCTCATATCTATTGACCTGAAACAATAATTACAATTTTAAAGGTTTTTATCTACAATCAGAATCGTCGTTGATTGAACAGTTCATCCTACTTACCTCAATTGATTCAATGATCCGAAAACTTCAGCAAAGTCATCACAATCCACCACAAATGTACGCCGAAGAGACAAAGCTTTCAGATTTTTAAGAGCCGCCAAAGACTGAAACGTGGAGTTTTCTATGAGTTCCTGATATATTATCAATTCTTCTAACGTTGCGGGAAAAGAAGAGAAATCTATATTCAATTCTTTTGGTCTTGAGTACATGAAACTTCGTCCAATGGAAAATTTTTTAAGATTTGGCAATTTGGGAGAATTTGGAAGCTCAGTGACATTCCTAAATATTTGGAAAATTACATTTTAACCGATTTTAATATTATTTAATTTGTGACTATAATAAATAAATTTGCAATAATTTAAAAAGTAAGCTACCTGTTTTGATAGAGAATATCTAAAGATTCTATTTCCGAGCCCATCGACCAAATACTTTTTATTCCGTCATCGGTGAGGACATCGAGGTAAATAGAAAAATATTTGATAGGATAATTCACTTGGCTCATCTCACTTAAGGTGCTCTCATCCAAAATTGCTTCGCCTCTACAACCTGTAACTAGGTCTATATTTGTCCATTGCAGAACATCCCTGTACGGCAACACGTTTCTCAAATCAAACAAATGGATGAACCACTTCATCTCCTTACTCTTGAGAAATATTTTATCGAACAAATTCGGAGGAAGTATCTTTTTTCTTGAATTACAATTATCTGAGATAAAAAAAAAATGGTTAGTCTGTAAGTTTCACCATAGCAAGTAGACTGGGCTATCCCTAAGCTAATTTTCTCAAAGTGAAAATTACTATTCTGCCATGATTTTAACAATGAAGCACCCTTTCCAATGTCAGTTTGAGTGCATGTAAATAAGATTGAAACAAATATTGTGTTTTTTACATGTTTATCGGACATTTAACTAACCTTCCAATAACTTCTTAGAAAAAACTTCCGAAAAATTGTAGATAATGTACTCCATTAAGCTGTCCGTCAGGCTCTTCAAATCCTTTCCAATCGACATTTTGTAAACTCTTTGAAAAGGTAGATCCCGAGCGAAAAATGTTTTAAAATCTGGTTTAGACGATGTCGGCAATTTAAAAACACTAAACTTATAGATCAGATTTATTGCTTCCAAAGAACCCAAGCCGATATATAGTTTTATTATTATAATAGGATTCCAAAAATTTATTAACTGTAGATATTATATATATCGAATCGAAATCATTTCAACGTTTTTCCAGTTTGAATAGTCTGCATTTAGGAGTCTATCTTAATCGTCATTCATCATGAGTCCGTCATGTATTTTTCGGTTGACATTTTACTGCATCTGCCGACTGGAAGTCTTTCCTTGATAAATTAAAATACGCGATTTTCTATAGTAAGCCGGGAAAATATCATATTTAGGAGAATAAAACCCTACTCGCGTTAGTCTTCTTTTTTATCCAAATGGTGTGAATATACCAATTTTATGCTATGTGTGCCAGTGGTATAAAACAACTCCTAAAACTATTGGTATGTGAGTACAACTTTTACCGATTCATGACTTAATGACTGATAAATTTCGTAGTAGAAAAGTAGTAGTAGACAAATACTTGCGGTTTTATTGTTTACTAAACTTATAAAATTAATAATTTTGTGGAACGTACATAAAACATCAAAAGTATTAATTCAATAACTTAATTACATGAATAACTTGCTATTGGCAAAATGCAACTGGATTACGGGATAAATCCTACACAGTGATCCTAAATTCTACCAGGAAATCACAGACAGCTAAGTGAAAAGAACTGATTTTGATCCTACTGGAAATTCGTCAAGTAAGGAGCCAAAAGATGATTTGCTGTAATGTTTCATATCTTTATTCAAATTGATGTTTATTTAAAAGCTTCAGTATCTCCATTGCAGCGTTCAAAGCACCTTCGTCGATGATAGTGTTTTCGATAGCATTATTCCATAAATCCTATAAAAATAAATGTAGTTTGAGAAACTTAGTTAATAAAATTACTAAAGCTGATATTTATTCTTGTAAGTGTCTAACCTTTTGCAAGCCTAAAGCTTTAACTTCTGTTCCAGAGTCGAAAATAATGAAGATGCAACGCAAAACTTTTCTTGTTAAGGATTTATTAAAATTCTTTTTGACAACATCCATTAAATAATTAGACATAGGTCTACTTCTGATCTAAAATTAATTATCAAATTAAATGATTCTAATCTGATCTACCAGAATATCATTCGGTTCGGTGGGTTACGCTGCATGCTGCGTTTTATGCAACGTTCGATGAAGGCGATCTATGAAATATTCTCAAATAAGACACCTTGTGGTGATTTCATAACCAATTCGGATACAAAATATGGACAAGATGCAATAGATGTTTCGGAATAAAGGTCACTTACAATGGTATATGAAAAAGAACTCCAGAAGCATGCGTTAATCAGAGTTCGATCGAAAGTTGTTCCGAATATCTTTAAATATTCATCACCGATGTTGTAATAACTTAGGATGATGTTGCTTAATTTCCTATAAAACAATATTAGCAATTATTAAGTTACCATCGTATCAGTTATTATTATTTAAAGACCAATGTTAAAAAAGATGAGCTATGATTGAAATTAAAGTGGAAGTTGGTCACTTGCTTTAGAAATTCCTTCGAATACCTAGTAGATTCTATATAATCATGTAGGTACCTACGAAATGTGGATAAGAAGTTATTTCAAAATTCGAAATTATGAACAGTTTAAAATGATAAATACGCACACATATGAATCCAGAAATTTAAACTCTGATTTAAAATCCAAAAAAGTCTGAAATTTGAAATATCGAATATCATCGTTTTTATAACAGCTTTATAGAAACGCACTTTGCGAGCACAACCGTAACATCATATTATTTCTTTTTGCTAATATGAAATACGTTTGTTGTTAAATTGATCAACTGATAACTAACATCAAAAAAGGTACAAAGTATGCTTGATAGATTTAAAATTTTTTACTTACGTTTTCAGCGATCGTCATTTGTTCTTGTGAGAATCCGGGAAGAAGATCCAAGATCATATTCATGATGTTTGGCGGTCCACCGGCATCAACGCCAAACCTAGCAAAGGTATCAAGCGCTCTTTGAGGGTTCAAAGTAAAAATCTGACAAAGGATTAGTTGAGAATTTGTGAATATTGAGGAACTAATTAGTAAATCTCGCTTTTTGATTTCATTATTTTGATTTTAGTTGGCAGGAATTCCGGCCGTTAGAAATTTGCATACAATACCAATTATTTAATTTAATATATTTAACAAGTCAGAGATACTTTAAATCATGCAATTTCTAACCTCATCTGCCCACGACGATAAATCCTCATAATTATCCAATGATTCATGTTCATCATAAACATTGAGTTTCTTCCATTTTCTGCATTTCGAAACTGTAGGAAACCTTGAAACAAATTATTTATCCGTTAGATTTTGTTAAACTTTAAACCACCAATGTCAAAACTAACCCCGTAATCAGTGGTGAGTAGCAATTTTCTAAATTTGGCATTTTGGTTATCGCGACAACAAAATCAGGAGTTTTAAGCGATGAAGTGTTTCGATCCCACGTAAAGCCTTTTATGTCTATTGACCTGAAACAATAATTATAATTTTATGGTTTTTTTTTATCTACTATCTCTATCGTCGTTGATTGAACAGTTCATCCTGTTTACCTCAATTGATTCAAAGGTCCGAAAACTTTAGCAAAGTCATCACAATCCGTCACAGATGTAAACCGAAGAGACAAAGCTTTCAGATTTTTAAGAGCCGCCAAAGACGTAAAAGTGGGGTCTGCTATGTCTTCTTCTTCAAATTTGAGTTCTTCTAACGTTTCGTGAAAAGAAGAGAAATCTATATTCAATGCTTTTGGTCTTGGGCACACGCTAACGAAATGTCTGATGGAAAGTTTTTTAAGATTTGGCAATTTGGGAGAATTTGGAAGCTCAGTGAAATTCCTAAATATTTGGAAAATTACATTTTAACCGATTTTAATATTACTTAATTTGTGACTATGATAAATAAATATGCAAGAATTTAAAAAGTAAGCTACCTGTTATTATAGAGAAGATCTAAAGATTCTATTTCCGAGCCCATCGACCAAATACTTTTTATTCCGTCATCGGTGAGGACATCGAGGTAAATAGAAAAATATTTGATCGGATAATTGACTTGGCTCATCTGACTTAAGGTGTTCTCATCCAAAATAGTTTCGCCTCTACAACCTTTAACTAGGTCTATATTTGTCCATTGCAGAACATCCCTGTGCGGCAACACGTTTCTCAAATCAAACAAATGGATGAACCATTTCATCTCCTTACTCTTGAGAAATATTTTATCGAACAAATTCGGAGGAAGTATCTTTTTTCTTGAATTACAATTATCTGAGATAAAAAAAAATGGTTAGTCTGTAAGTTTCACCATAGCAAGTAGACTGGGCTATCCCTAAGCTAATTTTCTCAAAGTGAAAATTACTATTCTGCCATGATTTTAACAATGAAGCACCCTTTCCAATGTCAGTTTGAGTGCATGTAAATAAGATTGAAACAAATATTGTGTTTTTTACATGTTTATCGGACATTTAACTAACCTTCAAATAACTTCTTAGAAAAAACTTCCGAAAAATTGTAGATAATGTACTCCATTAAGCTGTCCGTCAGGCTCTTCAAATCCTTTCCAATCGACATTTTGTAAACTCTTTGAAAACGTAGATCCCGAGCGAAAAATGTTTTAAAATCTGGTTTAGATGATGTCGGCAATTTAAAAACACTAAACTTATAGATCAGATTTATTGCTTCCAAAGAACCCAAGCCGATATATAGTTTTATTATTATAATAGGATTCCAAAAATTTATTAACTGTAGATATTATATATATCGAATCGAAATCATTTCAACGTTTTTCCAGTTTGAATAGTCTGCATTTAGGAGTCTATCTTAATCGTCATTCATCATGAGTCCGTCATGTATTTTTCGGTTGACATTTTACTGCATCTGCCGACTGGAAGTCTTTCCTTGATAAATTAAAATACGCGATTTTCTATAGTAAGCCGGGAAAATATCATATTTAGGAGAATAAAACCCTAGTCGCGTTAGTCTTCTTTTTTATCCAAATGGTGTGAATATACCAATTTTATGCTATGTGTGCCAGTGGTATAAAACAACTCCTAAAACTATAGGTATGTGAGTACAACTTTTACCGATTCATGACTTAATGACTAAAATAAGATAATTAAGATGAAAGGTGTTTTTGAGTCATGTTGTTTTGCTTTAACATTGATATTCACAATATAACGAGAGATAGTGTTTCAAATCGGATGATGATATCTGTCGGCCATAACACTTGGTAAATGAGGTTATTTAATGCCTAGTTTGGTATCCATTATCCAAGCTTTAATCAGTCTATGGTTTTGCTATGATGCCAGTGATAATACTGGCAAAGCTACAATCCGTTACAGAGTTACTGAATGAGCTTGACCCCCAGCTTCTCATTTTCTTCTTGAAAAGTAATCTTATTTTAACAACACAAAATAACTAAATATTTCAAAGTTCCATGATTTCAGCAATTTCTAAGTCATTAAATATTGATAGACTGTGAAAGATGTTGGATTGATTAATTTAAAGTTGTTAAAAGATAAGCTATTTTTCACAGTTATGATTTTGAACAAATATGATGGATATACTGGGGAACATACGCTTCACTTTTCACATTTCGGTTTCGCATATTTCAATTGCAAAAACTAGTTTCGTAAGTAACTGAAGTTACGAACTTCCGGTGATAACAATAACCCGAAGAGAACTCCCAACAAGAAGACAAATTAATATTCATAAGCAATTATGCCTCATGCTTTGAAGCTACAAATTTCTTTAAAGAGCAATATATTTGATTCAATTTTTATCTTAAATTCTGTACAAATCAACAATTGTCTGTTAATTTTAATGTTTTCTATTTGTCACCATTTGTCCATCCTTCATTCATCTGTTGCATGATGATAACACTTGATTAATTGTACGTATCCTATTAAAATTAATTATGCTTTCAGGAGGGATCAGGAACTGCGACTGGAGCCTAATGTACTACAACTTAGGGTAATTGATATTCGTGAAAGGAGTTTCTACAATAGTGGGAGGAGCTGCACTTAGTTAATAAGTTGGACAGTCAAAATAAGCCCATTTATTGGATACGGGATATGTCCTACACCAGTTATCTCAATATAGTTATCCTACACCAGAGAATCTCAGCCGGCTGAAGGAAAAAGTACCGATTCCGATCTTAATGGAAATTCGTCAAGGAAGGAGCCACAAGATGATTAACAGTAATGTACTATTTCTCTTTACTAAAAATCATGTTTTATTAATATGTTCAAGTATCTCCATGGCAGCGTTCAAAGCAACTTCGTCGATGATTTTGTTTTCGATAGCATTTCTCCATACCTAAAAAATAATTGCAGTTTGATTAAGTTAATTAATAATATTTGTAATGGTAATAGAATGTCATTCAATCTTTCTAGCGATCCGTGGGTCTAACCTCTTCTAAACCTAAAGCTTTAACTTCAAGGGAGCGGTAAAAAGAAAGGAAGATGCAACGCAAAACTTTGATTTTTAAGGATTTATTGTAATTCTTCTTTACAATATCCATCAAATACTTGGCCATAGGTCTACTTGTGATCTAAAATTAATTATCAAATTATGTGATTTTACTCAGATGTACTAGAGTATGCAACGTTCGAGGATCTATGAAACATTCCCAAATAAAACACCTTATACAGATTTCATAAACAAATCGGACACAAAATATGGACTAGATGCCATATTTGTTTCGAAAGATCACTTACAATGTAACGGGAATCATATTTCCAGGTAGTAGCATAAGATAGAATATGTCGATCGTCCTCATGTAATAATATATCTATCTTTTCATCATAGCTGTTGTAAGAACTGAGGACGATGTTTCTTAATTTCCTGCAAAATTATAACAACCATTATTATGTTATTTATAGTTATTATTTTATAAATACTAATATAAAAAAAGATAAAAGACGTGGTAAGATAAAAATAAAGTTGAAGTTGGTCACTCACATTAGAAATGTCTGCGAATACCGATTAGATTCCATGTAATCACATATGTACCTACAAAATGTATGTGTGAAATTATTTGAAAACTCGAAACTAGGAAATTTTGAAACATTATACACGCACATATTTGTACCATGATTTTGAATCTTGGCAGTTAATTCCAAAAATATCTGAAATATATAATACTTTATAGCATAGGTTTAATAGCAGGTTTATGGAAATTTATAAATAGCCAGTATAACCGCAACATCATATTATTCCTTTTAGTTAATATGAAATAAGTTTGTTATTAAATTAAATTAAATGATAACTACCATCAAAAAGAAATAAACTATGCTTCATAGATTTAAAAATTGTGTTTACTTACGTTTCCAGCAATCGTCATTTGTTCTTGTGAGAATCCGGGAAGAAGATTTACAATCATCGTAACAATGTCTTTCGGATTAAAGGCATCTACGGCAAACCTAGCAAATGTATCCAGCGCTCTTTGAGGAGTCAAGGAAAAAATCTGACAAAGGATTAGTTGAGAATTTATGAATATTGAGGAACTAATTAGTAAATCTCGCTTTTTGATTTCATTATTTTGATTTTCGTTGGGAAGGAATTCCGGCCGTTAGAAATTTTCATACAATACCAATTATTTAATTTAATATATTTAACAAGTCAGAGATACTTTAAATCATTCAATTTCTAACCTCATCTGCCCACGACGATAAATCCTCATAATTTTCCTTATATGATTCATCATAAAGGTTGAATTTCTTCCATTTTCTGCATTTCTCAACTGTAGGATACCTTGAAGTAAATTATTTATCCGTTAGACTTTGTCAGTGATGCAAAACACCAATACAGTCAACACTAACCCATATATCGGTGGTGAATCGCAATTTTCTAAATTTGGCATTTTGGATATCACGTCAGCTAAATCGGGAATTCCAAAGGATGAAGGGTATTCAAACAACAAGAAACCTCTCATATCTATTGACCTGAAACAATAATTACAATTTTAAAGGTTTTTATCTACAATCAGAATCGTCGTTGATTGAACAGTTCATCCTACTTACCTCAATTGATTCAATGATCCGAAAACTTCAGCAAAGTCATCACAATCCACCACAAATGTACGCCGAAGAGACAAAGCTTTCAGATTTTTAAGAGCCGCCAAAGACTGAAACGTGGAGTTTTCTATGAGTTCCTGATATATTATCAATTCTTCTAACGTTGTGGGAAAAGAAGAGAAATCTATATTCAATTCTTTTGGTCTTGAGTACATGAAACTTCGTCCAATGGAAAATTTTTTAAGATTTGGCAATTTGGGAGAATTTGGAAGCTCAGTGACATTCCTAAATATTTGGAAAATTACATTTTAACCGATTTTAATATTATTTAATTTGTGACTATAATAAATAAATTTGCAAGAATTTAAAAAGTAAGCTACCTGTTTTGATAGAGAATATCTAAAGATTCTATTTCCGAGCCCATCGACCAAATACTTTTTATTCCGTCATCGGTGAGGACATCGAGGTAAATAGAAAAATATTTGATAGGATAATTCACTTGGCTCATCTCACTTAAGGTGCTCTCATCCAAAATTGCTTCGCCTCTACAACCTGTAACTAGGTCTATATTTGTCCATTGCAGAACATCCCTGTACGGCAACACGTTTCTCAAATCAAACAAATGGATGAACCACTTCATCTCCTTACTCTTGAGAAATATTTTATCGAACAAATTCGGAGGAAGTATCTTTTTTCTTGAATTACAATTATCTGAGATAAAAAAAAATGGTTAGTCTGTAAGTTTCACCATAGCAAGTAGACTGGGCTATCCCTAAGCTAATTTTCTCAAAGTGAAAATTACTATTCTGCCATGATTTTAACAATGAAGCACCCTTTCCAATGTCAGTTTGAGTGCATGTAAATAAGATTGAAACAAATATTGTGATTTTTACAGTTATATCGGATATTTACAAAACAAACCTTTCAATAACTTCGTAGAAAAAACTTCCGAAAAATTGTAGATAATGTACTCCATTAAACTGTCCGTCATGCTCTTCAAATCCTTTCCAATCGACATTTTGTAAACTCTTTGAAAAGGTAGATCCCGAGCGAAAAATGTTTTAAAATCTGGTTTAGACGATGTCGGCAATTTAAAAACACTAAACTTATAGATCAGATTTATTGCTTCCAAAGAACCCAAGCCGATATATAGTTTTATTATTATAATAGGATTCCAAAAATTTATTAACTGTAGATATTATATATATCGAATCGAAATCATTTCAACGTTTTTCCAGTTTGAATAGTCTGCATTTAGGAGTCTATCTTAATCGTCATTCATCATGAGTCCGTCATGTATTTTTCGGTTGACATTTTACTGCATCTGCCGACTGGAAGTCTTTCCTTGATAAATTAAAATACGCGATTTTCTATAGTAAGCCGGGAAAATATCATATTTAGGAGAATAAAACCCTACTCGCGTTAGTCTTCTTTTTTATCCAAATGGTGTGAATGTACCAATTTTATGGTATGTGTGCCAGTGGTATAAAACAACTCCTAAAACTATAGGTATGTGAGTACAACTTTTACCGATTCATGACTTAATGACTGATAAATTTCGTAGTAGAAAAGTAGTAGTAGACAAATACTTGCGGTTTTATTGTTTACTAAACTTATAAAATTAATAATTTTGTGGAACGTACATAAAACATCAAAAGTATTAATTCAATAACTTAATTACATGAATAACTTGCTATTGGCAAAATGCAACTGGATTACGGGATAAATCCTACACAGTGATCCTAAATTCTACCAGGAAATCACAGACAGCTAAGTGAAAAGAACTGATTTTGATCCTACTGGAAATTCGTCAAGTAAGGAGCCAAAAGATGATTTGCTGTAATGTTTTATATCTTTATTCAAATTGATGTTTATTTAAAAGCTTCAGTATCTCCATTGCAGCGTTCAAAGCACCTTCGTCGATGATAGTGTTTTCGATAGCATTATTCCATAAATCCTATAAAAATAAATGTAGTTTGAGAAACTTAGTTAATAAAATTACTAAAGCTGATATTTATTCTTGTAAGTGTCTAACCTTTTGCAAGCCTAAAGCTTTAACTTCTGTTCCAGAGTCGAAAATAATGAAGATGCAACGCAAAACTTTTCTTGTTAAGGATTTATTAAAATTCTTTTTGACAACATCCATTAAATAATTAGACATAGGTCTACTTCTGATCTAAAATTAATTATCAAATTAAATGATTCTAATCTGATCTACCAGAATATCATTCGGTTCGGTGGGTTACGCTGCATGCTGCGTTTTATGCAACGTTCGATGAAGGCGATCTATGAAATATTCTCAAATAAGACACCTTGTGGTGATTTCATAACCAATTCGGATACAAAATATGGACAAGATGCAATAGATGTTTCGGAATAAAGGTCACTTACAATGGTATATGAAAAAGAACTCCAGAAGCATGCGTTAATCAGAGTTCGATCGAAAGTTGTTCCGAATATCTTTAAATATTCATCACCGATGTTGTAATAACTTAGGATGATGTTGCTTAATTTCCTATAAAACAATATTAGCAATTATTAAGTTACCATCGTATCAGTTATTATTATTTAAAGACCAATGTTAAAAAAGATGAGCTATGATTGAAATTAAAGTGGAAGTTGGTCACTTGCTTTAGAAATTCCTTCGAATACCTAGTAGATTCTATATAATCATGTAGGTACCTACGAAATGTGGATAAGAAGTTATTTCAAAATTCGAAATTATGAACAGTTTAAAATGATAAATACGCACACATATGAATCCAGAAATTTAAACTCTGATTTAAAATCCAAAAAAGTCTGAAATTTGAAATATCGAATATCATCGTTTTTATAACAGCTTTATAGAAACGCACTTTGCGAGCACAACCGTAACATCATATTATTTCTTTTTGCTAATATGAAATACGTTTGTTATTAAATTGATCAACTGATAACTACCATCAAAAAGGAACAAAATATGCTTGATAGATTTAAAATTTTTTACTTACGTTTTCAGCGATCGTCATTTGTTCTTGTGAGAATCCGGGAAGAAGATCCAAGATCATATTCATGATGTTTACCGGTCCACCGGCATCAACGCCAAACCTAGCAAAGGTGTCAAGCGCTCTTTGAGGGTTCAAAGAAAAAATCTGACAAAGGATTAGTTGAGAATTTATGAATATTGAGGAACTAATTAGTAAATCTCGCTTTTTGATTTCATTATATTGATTTTAGTTGGCAGGAATTCCTGCTGTTAGAAATTTGCATACAATACCAATTATTTAATTTAATATAGTTAACAAGTCAGAGATACTTTAAATCATTCAATTTCTAACCTCATCTGCCCACGACGATAAATCCTCATAATTATCCAATGATTCATGTTCATCATAAACATTGAGTTTCTTCCATTTTCTGCATTTCGAAACTATAGGACATCTACAAACAAATTGTTTATCCGTTAGATTTTGTTAAACTTTAAACCACCAAGATCAAAACTAACCCCGTAATCAGTGGTGAGTCGCAATTTTCTAAATTTGGCATTTTGCATATCGCGTTAGCTAAATCATTTTCAGAAAGTAAAAAAGGCAAAGTGTTTTGCATCCACCAAAAATCTCTTAAGTCTATTGACCTGAAACAATAATTATAATTTTATGGGTTGTTTTATCTACAATCACTATCGTCGTTGATTGAACAGTTCATCCTGTTTACCTCAATTGATTCAATGATCCGAAAACTTTAGCAAAGTCATTACAATCCGTCACAAATGTATGCCGAAGAGACAAAGCTTTCAGGTTTTTAAGAGCCGCCATAGATGTGAAAGTGGAGTCTGCTATGTGTTCATATTCAAATTTGAGTTCTTCTAACGTTTCGGGAAAAGAAGAGAAATCTATAATCAAGGCTTTTGGTCTTGGGCACACGCTATTGCAATGTCTGATGGAAAGTTTTTTAAGATTTGGCAATTTGGGAGAATATGGAAGCTCAGTGAAATTCCTGTTTCGAAAATTACATTTTAACCGATTTTAATATTATTTAATTTGTGACTATAATAAATAAATTTGCAAGAATTTAAAAAGTAAGCTACCTGTTTTGATAGAGAATATCTAAAGATTCTATTTCCGAGCCCATCGACCAAATACTTTTTATTCCGTCATCGGTGAGGACTTTGAGGTAAATAGAAAAATATTTGATAGGATAATTCACTTGGCTCATCTCACTTAAGGTGCTCTCATCCAAAATTGCTTCGCCTCTACAACCTGTAACTAGGTCTATATTTGTCCATTGCAGAACATCTCTGTACGGCAAAACGTTTCTCAAATCAAACAAATGGATGAACCATTTCATCTCCTTACTCTTGAGAAATATTTTATCGAACAAATTCGGAGGAAGTATCTTTTTTCTTGAATTACAATTATCTGAGATAAAAAAAAGGTTAGTCTGTAAGGTAGACTGGGCTATCCCAAAGCTAATTTTCTCAAAGTGAAAATTACTATTCTGCCATGATTTTAACAATGAAGCACCCTTTCCAATGTCAGTTTGAGTGCATATGAATAAAATTGAATCAAATATTGTGTTTTTTACATGTTTATCGGACATTTAACTAACCTTCCAATAACTTCTTAGAAAAAACTTCCGAAAAATTGTAGATAATGTACTCCATTAAGCTGTCCGTCAGGCTCTTCAAATCCTTTCCAATCGACATTTTGCAAACGCTTTGAAAACGTAGATCCCGAGCGAAAAATGTTTTAAAATCTGGTTTAGACGATGTCGGCAATTTAAAAACACTAAACTTATAGATCAGATTTATTGCTTCCAAAGAACCCAAGCCGATATATAGTTTCATTATTATAATAGGATTCCAAAAATTTATTGACTAGATACTATATATATCGAATCGAAATCATTTCAACATTTTCCCAGTTTGAATAGTCTGCATTTAGGAGGCCATCATAATCGCCATCATTATGAACATGTCCGTCATGCCTTTTTCAGTTGATATTTTTACATCATAAATGACTGCATTACATCTGCCGACTGGAAGTCATTCCTTGATAAAATTAAAACACGCGATTTTCTATATAAAGCGTTAGTCTTCTTTTTTTATCCTAATGGTGTGAATGTACCAATTTTATGCTATGTTTACCAGTGGTATAAAACAACTTAAACTATAGGTATGTGAGTACAACTTTTACCGATTCCTGGCTTAATGACTGATAAATTTCGTAGTAGAAAAGTAGTAGTTGACAAATACTTTCGGTTTTATTGTTTATCAAAATTACAAAATAAATAATTTTGTGAAACGTACATAATACATCAAAAGTATTAATGAAGAATTTTTAATAAAATATATCTAAATTTGAGAATATTTTCTTAAAGGCATATAAATTAGTAACACGGCCTGTATTGAGGGGTCTTTAGCCACAATCAGTTGGGAAGTAGAAAGAAATTAAACGCAGGGTGAGGATTAGTTTACGATGAGTACTGCGTAGTAAAGAAGTCTCTTATGGCTTGATAGTTTTTCTTGTTATTAGTTATTATAACTAATAATTTGAATTTAATTTTCGTATGGTTAATTCACGTTTATGGGTAATCAGTATTTATTGCTGCCATTTCGGGATTGATTATCGGGCACGTAATCCAGTCTGTCAATGGCACTTTTGTTTAAAAAATTGTTCTTCGCGATATTCAATCAATACCCTATTAAGAGAACTTAATTTCACAACATGCAACCGTGCTGCTATTGTTGTCTGAATTTCATTTAAAGAATTTTTCTTAAATGGCCACTCACATTCTTACTTCACATTATTCATTTTTGGACAGAAACCGAAGAACCTCATAACCAGATCAAAGTTTCAGTTAAATTCTACAAAATTTTAAGAAAGTGAACCAAGTAATAACCCCTTTAACTAATCAAGTCATTAACTACTGCTTCACAATTCTAGAGAATGAGCACCCCAAAAGTAAAGGTGAGCCTGATGTTTTCCTATTCCCTTGTCATAGGTCTATGATAAATTATGAATCAGTTTGCAAAGATTTAATGGCTTTTAGTGGGGATCACATTTGTGCAAGTTGTTTCGATCTAATGTCCATGTGATCATTGTAGCAATTCAAAGCTGAGTCTATCCAGGCTGCAAACAGAGAGCCTTTTGGAAGGGCAAGACAATTTGCTCCCAGTTCTCAGGTCAATGGGTCCCAGCAGGGCATGCCTGGAAGCAATGGTTTGAGTATTCTCAACAATGCAACTGTAAACAACAATACCAACAACAGTACCAAGGCCTATGGTAACAGAGAGAAGGGTGTAATAGAAAAGATGCTGGTTAGTCATTTGATGTCAAGCTTAGAATTTTTAGGACTACTAGGGTTTATAGAACAAGTGAGTTGAATTTCATAAAGCTAGGCTCAGCATTTTAGCTTTTTTTGATATAATTTTTATTATTATTTTCTTTCACAATAATTTGAATTTTTTTTATTGATATTGAGTTTAATGTAGGTGGTTAATATTAAAAAGCTAAATGTCTGAAAACAAAACATAAAGACTTTCAAATTAAACTCTGATTGTATTCTAAATGCATGCAAATCTCTAGCAGAAGTTTCAAACCAGATGTTATTATTATTATTATTACTATTATTATGATATTGAGGGAGAAGCAATGACTGATAGGCAGTAAGGGCAGACATGCACTTCACTTTAAAATGGTGATCAGCTGTTTTTAAGGCTTATTTCCTGCTTATCGTAGTAGGAAGGATATCACATTATCAGAACATCTGCTTCGATGATAATTATTATTAATCTGTCGGCCTTTATTTAAACATGTTTTGTTTTCTAAACTCAATTTTCTAAACGATTTCCTATTTTTAATTCTAATTAATATTTACAAAGAGTCAAAATTTCTAATTTATTAAAACATCAGAAGCTTGGATTAATATGATAATTGTTGATTATTTCAAATGTTTGACAATTTGATTTTTTTTTTATATACGTCCCATTCACCTATAACAATTATATTAAATGCCTAAAATAATTATATTTAATTGTATTAAAAAACTAAAGAACCTGCTATTGGAATGAACAGGCATCCTATGGGTTCGTTCAGTGCACGGAGAGGAGAGGCCGTTTCTTCTTCCACTATAGCGAGTACAAGGGCAATCTGAGCAACTTGAAGGTCGGAGGTAAGGTCCAAAACTGGGTTCTTTGCGATGTCCTTCGCGATGATAGAGTTCCTGTCTTTCTTTCGTGTTGTTTTTCAAGCTCTCATTAACATATCAGGGACGTACCCGATAGATATTGGCACCGATGGAGTTTCTAATCAAACTCTCAAGCAGCTTCTGTGAATATTGATGAATTTTGCCCTTTAAAAAATATAATAAATCATGCAACTGTGATAGCTCAATGAATGAGATAAGCAGGTACTTTTCCTCCCGCCTGCTGATAAACTTATAAGCCTTTTGCATACATATTAGGAGTAGTTACGGTCTAGTTACATATTTTGTATCTTTATTACAATTATTATTGTTGTTGTCATTATTATTATGTTTAGGATTTTGTGCCTGGAATGATCAGGATTGAACAATTAATTCTGAGAATAATATTAATAATAATAAAAAGAAGTACCATTTAAAAAGGAAAAGCAATGTTTTAAAGATTTTAAATAATTAAAAGAATTTAAAAATTCGACCAAAACCTCAACGCGAGAAACAACAGCGACAACAAAATTGCAGACGCCGTGGAGTTCCAGGAGTCGGTGGACAAGAGGACGGGAAAGCCGGTGGCCGTCTTGATCGTGAAGTTGAACGAGGTGTCGTGCGAGGCCGTCGGAGGGAAGCAGTTCGAGGGCGTCGTACTCAGTGACGTCAAGCCGAGGAATGTCGGGGTTAGGGTCGTAGTCATCACTGCCGTCGTGATTGGCATCGACGTCATCGTCGTTGACGTGTCGTTATCGTCGTCGACATTGCTTTAAAAGATGCTGCTTATCTTCGTTGCCCCACGTCGTTTGTTTGGAAGCTATCGCGTCCGTAGATAATTTTTGCTTAAATATTCAATTCCTTGTCATTCTTTATCTGTGGCCCTCTTGTTTTTTTAGTTATTTTATTATCATTATTACTAATATCATCGTCGTCATCGACCACCTCTTATTATTGTTGCTATAATGTTATCATTATTAATATATTCAATTTTATTTAACTAGTAATGTTATTCTGACAACATTAACTAATCAGCAATGGTGCGACTAGCAGGTCTCTATGATAATTAGCATGAAAGGTGTTTTGAGGAATCTTGTTTTTTGCTTTTGCATTGAGATTCAAAAGATAACGAGTGATAGTATCCCAAATCGGATGATGATATCTGTCAACAATAACCCTCGATAAATGAGAGAGCTCCAATTTATGGTTATGCAATGCTTATTAATAAAAATGTCTTTGTTCTGCAAGCATCACTTCACCAATCAACCTACCATTTTTTTTCTTACAAGCACCTTTGACGTCTGCCATTCATCCATCCATCCATTCATACATTCATTCATTTTCTCCTGCTTGACCAAAAAAAACAATGAAAGTGCAATTCGCATATTGTCAACAAATCATCAAGTAACGAATTATTTAATCTCCCCTCATTCGTTCGATCGACGCTCAGAACCATGCCGGAGACTTCTCGGGCGAAATGGGTCGGGTCACTTACGAACAGGGAGGCGAAACTTTCTTCCTGCCGTTCGGCGGAGACGACGTGGAGAACGGGCAGAAGGTTGCCGTGGGAGACAAGGTTACCTTCATGGTTGCCAATGACGTGGGGTGGGTTTTTTTTTTTGTTTTTGATATTTTTCATTCAGGTTTATTTAGGCAGGGTTTAATTAATTAATTAAGGCCCGTTCATTATGCATCCGTTGCATCTTTGATGTTGTTGATGCATGTTATTAGAATTACTATTATCATTATCACCGTTACTACAACGAGGTTCCTTGTTGTTCGCCATCAATGTCATATAAATTAAATATCATTATTATGAATATTAATTAGATTGTGTCTCTCTTTGATTAAGTAATAATATGCAAACTCGTACCTGGGGCTCTCAATGAAGAGAGACATGTTGAACATGCCTAGCATTTGTACTACATGACTGTTGACACTTTAATGTTTCTAAGTTGCAACAAAACTTGTTCTAAGTCCTAACCTTGTCTTCTTCAACAATGTGCCTGCATTGCATTATATTTTATTAATATATAATTATTATTTATTAATATAATTATTATAAGTATTATATGCGATGAAAATTACATTGCTGTCTTTGCAAGGCACAGACATTTTTATTAATTGCTGGGAATCAATTGATATGAATGACTTGTCTGGGCTTCCACTTCTGCTGTGGTATTAGCATAATTGGTAGGCCTTTTTCCTCCTTATCCATTGGCTCTCAGGGAAGATGTTGGTTGTTTTTGACCAATCATGAAGCATCTTTTAGCAATGAAAACTATGGAGTATCTCTGGCAGAGTTGAGTTCCCAAGTTGTATTTGTCGAGTATGAGTCATAACAAAACCATCCCTGTCCAGTTGCCACAGTTGTTGTGGATTTGCAATCACCCTTCAGCTAACCATCGGAACCATTTTGTCAGTACCAGGCCCTCTGCTTTTGTTCTTGAAAGTTTAGCACCTCAAATTGCAAAGTATTACTCACAAGTGATTCCAACAATGCCAGAAAATATGCAGTGATACAAATAACCAGACGAGTCATCACACTCCCAGGAACTTCACTCAGTGACATGAGCAGAGTCAGTTAATAACAGCTAATAACAGTATATGATAATAGCTAGCATGCAGGCTTTGCATCAAACTTTGACATTTCATTGTTTGTTAGAACTGGCATTAATAATTGATGCAACTACTATGTTCTTATTGTAATATACAACATATTACATGATTACTTATAATACAAGGTATTATATTATTGTAATGGCAGGTAGATATTATTGTAATGGCACTATTAATATATAGCAATAATAATTATTACAATTATAATTATATTCAATTACATATAAATTATTATTATTATCACAATTATATCATCTCACAAACACGACCATAACTCCACTCAGGACTGGCAACCTGAGGGCGCGAAGACTACGCAAGAAGTCCTCGCCCTCCGACCTCTACCAGGGGGTTGTCTGCTCCATGAAGGACAACTTTGGCTTCATAGAAAGGGCAGACGTCGTCAAAGAGATTTTCTTTCACTTCAGCGAATACGAAGGAAACGTGGAAGAACTTGGACTCGGAGACGACGTGGAGTACGGGATCCAAGTCAGGAACGTGAGTTTGTCGTTTCCTGTCAATCTTTTGCTCCCTTGCAATGCCCCCCCCCAATCCTTTGCCTCTTTTGTTTGTCGCGTTAGGTTGGCAACAAGATCGTTGCCGCCATCCGCGGTCATGCGGTGTTGTTAACGAGTTGGAATATTCCTAATCAGTAATATATTTTAAGATGATATTAAGATTTAAGAACAGCAGCTATGGACTTGGTGATTTTAGGGCTCAAGCCTTTTAGAAGCTTTTAATGATTTGATCACGTGAATATGAATGACTTGGTATGTCATCATCATCATCAGCAGCGGTAGCAACAGCAGTAGTGTGCAGATATTAACTTTTATAAACAGATGTTCATTTCGGGTAATGGTTTGAAGGCAATACATTCTCAAATACTTCCTTCTTATCATTCTTCTTCTTCTTCAGCTTTTGTGAATTTTTGTCGCCAGTGCCCCAGCAATGATCATTATCATCATAATCTTCATCATCATCATCGACAACACCTTCTCACCATTATGTAATTTCAAATGAGATGATGCTGTAAAATCTGCATCTGCCCTCATGCTTATCATCACCTGCACCTACGTTCACCCATGCACGGCCTTGTCAACAAGTGCTTTGTGAGTCCGATAAATTGATTTCAAAACCTTTTTGTGTGTGTCGGCATGCAGGCTAGATTGTGCAAAAATGAATTAATGTGCACGATCCAATGGAGATGTTACACAGAATTTTTGACTTATTTGCACAAATACAAATAAATTGGACCAAGTTGTTTTTGCTTTGGAGTTCAGTCAAAGTGAACTCTGCATTTTGTATGGTTTCTGAAAACTGTTGCCAGCGTTTTGATTGACCTCCTGTGTTGTCCTCATCATTGATGCTTAACAACTGACTACCACTTGGTTAATAAATAATTAGCCCAATTCTTTGAATCCCAATGGTCAAACATATGGAAATTTATGTATAATAGCTAACTACATAGCTTTAGCTTATCACTAAACCATCATAGTAGCCATTAATCGCTCAATTGATTTCCTGCTATCGATCACACATCCACCCATCCATCCATCCATCCGTCACAAATTCCATTCCGTTGTGCAGAATAAGGACGTGGCAGTGAACATCCACAAGATACCCCCTGGTTCGGTGGTCTTCGAGGATGTTGCCAAGGAGGTCATGAGGGGGCGCATCAAAAAGACCCTGAGGATGAACCCGGTCAAGAAGATCAACGACGCCCTCATCGGGAGAATCGTCTACGAGACTCTGAATGGGTGGGTGGGTAGTTGGTTTCTGGGAGGTGGGCGGACATCTGAAAGGGACGAGGAAGGGGTGGATGTGAGAGATGGAATAGATTGTTGTCTGGAGGTTGTCATCAATGCATTTCATCATTAGGTGATGGTAACAATATGCTTGTGATTTTAGCATTTCGATCAAATTTTTTGACCGCAAGGGAGTAACGTCGGTCGCATTGCTGACCTCGGCAAGGACCGACGCCCTTCGGAGTCTCTGCTTCGCCACGAGGAAGGAGCCGAACTATTTAGTTTTTCATTCCAGGCCCATCGAGATCGTCTTCGGAGAGAAGGATCCCGTCGGCGACTTCACGATGTTCGCGGACGACATCGTCGAGTTCTCCATAGCAACCGATCGCAGGGACAAAGTGCAACATGCCACCAACATCAGACTGGTTGATGACACCTTCTTCATCTCTAAAGACAAGAGGGAAAAGGTGAAGAGGATGACGACAATGATGATGGTGATGATGATGATGGTTGTAATGCTGCAGATAGTGATGGTGGTGACGATGATAATGATTGCAATGCTGCAGGTAGTGATGATGATGATGATCTTTGACTTCAGAGACTATATCAACCTAGATATCTATCACCAATTTTTTTTTTGTTTGGATGATTAATACGTGTGCTAAAGTTTTTAATTAATTTCCATTGCCATTTGGGTATCATTAACGTTGATATTGTTATTAAACAGCTGGTTTTCATAATAGATTACTACTGTTATCATCATCATTGTTGTCATCATTTGTTTATGCGATTATCAGCTATTATACGTTCATGTCATTGGTCAATCTAATTATTGCTGTTATGTTTGCTGTCGTCGTCATTGTTATAACAACAGTAACAAGTAACTTTCTGTTCCATTTCCAGGGTTTCATAACGACGTTGAAGGAGGGGTTCGGGTTCATCAGGTGCACGGACAGGGAGGCGAGGATGTTTTTCCACTTCAGCGAACTGCTCAACGCCGACCACAAGCTGACCCTCCAGGACGAAGTGGAGTTCACCGTGATACCGGTGAGACTGGCGTCGCGCTCGAACGAACCTTGCGACGCAGGTGTTCGTTGCACACCTATGCAAGTCCTTACAGCAGAACGATGTAATGACCGTATCTTATGCTTTAAATGTCGGCGGTGATGGCAATAATCAGGATGTTGAGGACGGGGTCAATTAATAATTAATTATATTAATGAAACTAAATTAATATTATTATTTCAGATAATTATGATTATTGATAATTATGACCTACAAATGGTCATGGAAATGAGTTTAATATGTATATATGCATATGCTTATCATATAAAGTAATAAGTATGGGAAGAGGTGATGATGATGATGATGACTTTTCCAGGACCCAACAAACCCCACAAGGCAGGTAGCGGTTAGGATAAAAGTCCTGCCTAGAGGCTCGATTGTCATCCAATCGAATTCCTCGCTTGAAAAGCACGTCGGAATCATACAAAAGGAGGCTGGCAATCTCAGGTCCATCCAAGGTTACTGCTCGATATTATGCGAGATTGCGCGCAGTCGATTGGTCAGAGTTGGGCCGGAGGCGGAGTCCGGTCGACCACTGGAATGCCAAATTAGAACAGAATTATTTCTTATACATTCCCATAAAATTGACATTGTTTTAAATGATTTTAAATCAAATGGTTAAAAATGATGCACTGGCTCCGACAGCGTGTCTGCCATTATGGACGCCCATGTTGACCGAAAGGGGGAATAATTCACGAGCCTTTTTTGTTGTTGTTGGTGTTTGCCTATGAATGTTTCATATCTGTCTGATGATGATGATGATGGTGTTGAAGTGGTAGCAATTGTTTTTAAAGGTTATTGTGGGCTTGATGCTTCTACTGATGCTATAGAGAATAATGATGATGATGATGATGATAGATCTAGAGAATGATAATGATGGTGAGATGATAGCTATAGAGAATAATGATGATGATGATGATAGCTCTAGAGAATGATCATGATGGTGAGAGCATGAGTCATTGCTCGTGGTGGCTGTTAGGTCAATGGGTGGGGAACATTGGATCAATACACAATATCGTTGAGTTGGTGGTGCATCAACATCGTGTGATTACATCATCACATCATAACTTTTAGAATCATTCTCTTCGTCAGCATTGCACAGTGTATGAATATTTGTCATTGTTATGTTCGTGAAATATTGTTACAGAATTTTATTTTGTCTTTATCATTAATCAAACTTTGAAAATAATCGTTATCACTGATAGTAAAATAATCATAATAATAATAATAATAGTGATAGTCAACAACATTGGCCTGATCATCGAACTTTGAAAATAATAGTTATCACTAATAATGATAATAATAATAATAACAATAATAGTAATATTCAACAACATTGGCCTGATCATCGTGGTCACTAGTAGCACCAGCAGCAGAGAGTATCTATAATAACCTGTTATTATTTTATTTTCCTTCTTAACTTTTTATCCTTTCAAAATTTTGTCAGTCCATCGCAAGTTTTTGTTGAACAGGAAGCAAGGACCCCGACCCTGGCATCTTGATGTACGAAGTGGAGGGAACCAAGCAGATGATTCCTTACAGCTCCTCAGTTGTCGACGGCAACCTGCCCAAGCTGGACGAGAAGGTGGGTAATCTATGGGTATAATACCCTATGAGTAATGATAATAAGATGGTGATGATGATAGTGATCATAGAAGAGCTATAGTGATGATGATGACAAATGGTGATAACATTAATCAGACTTCACTTCAGCTGGCTCATCATTTACTTCGTATTGTCATCATGAGATGCCAATCTGTCTTCCATAAACATCTCCGATGACTCCTTTTCCAGGTCGAGTTCCAGATATCGGAGTGTCAGAAGAACAAGACCAAGGTGGCAATCAACGTGAGGGTCGTGGGTCGCGCCCCGGGCAGGGACAGGGACAGGGGTTACGTGGTGACACTCAAGGAGGGCTTCGGGTTCATTGAGACGGCGGATCACGAGAGGGAGATTTACTTTCACTTCAGGTGAGAGACTTGACTTGCTCTTTGGTCTGCTAAGACCTTTGAGATTTTTGGCATCTCTTCTACATTGTTGTTGTTTATTGTTTGTTTTTTTTGTTGTTGCCAATCATAAGTCACAGAGAGGCGATGATGATGATGGCACTGGTGCCGATCGAAGACGCATTAACGCCCTCCCTTCCCTTTCTTTGTTTTTTGTCAGCAATTTTGAGGGGGACATTGAAACTCTCGAAGTGGGTCACGAGGTTGAGTTCCAGGTGTGCAACAAGGCGGGCAGAGTCAGTGCCGAGTGCATCAGGAGGATAGCCAACAAGTCCATCCAGATCGGGGTGAGTGCCCTGGTAACCGTGGCAACGGAGTAAAGATCGTGGTGTCAAAGCTGGTCCGCTTGAGACGCTACGAGTGTTTTGAGAGCTCAAGCATCGATTTTTTTTTCCAATTTATCTTTCTTTCTTAAATAAAAGCAATTTCTAGTTTATTAATGTGACGTTCATTAAATTGATTAAAGCTTTGGTTTTCAGTCGCTCTTTTATTTAACTCGAATCGCTTTAAAACGAAAATCTTCAGGAGGTTCTTCCGACCATCTTGGAAGGAAGAATCGTTCGGGGACTCCACTCTCAGGACTCTTCGGAATACTTCGGGATCATCCAGTTGACTTCGGACGTCGAGGCGGAAGTGCCGCCGACTCCCACCTCGGCCACCCCGTCGACTCCGTCGACCCCCGTGACGTTTCCTTTCTCGTCGGAATCGGGAACCTTCTACCCGTTCAGCATCATGAGCCTCGTGGACAAGAGAGAAACCTTATTGGTCAGAGGAGATTTGGTCAGGTTCCAATTGGTCGAAGTGCCTGCGGGAGTGGCCAACGGCACCAACGGCAAGGCGGAACTCCTGAGATCGGATTCGTCTTCTGGCGCTTCGACGAAGAAGAGGTGGGCTTACAGGGTCGCACCGTTCAGGAAGTTCATACATGCAAGGATCGAATCTCTCCACGAGACGGTTTGTTGCTTTTCATTTCGTGCCATCATTTTGATTAATTTATTGATTTGATTAATTTATTTATGCAATTGAAACAAAGAAATGAGAAAATTAAAAGACTGACAAATACTAAATTTACTAAGAAAGCCGTACTAAGTAAATGCTGTAAATCGGATTGGCATTTTTATAATGAAGATAAAATTCATTCAATTCTCATCTTCAAAGTAATGTTTTGGCACTATAACTTAATTACCTAATTAAGCATCTACTTGTACATCTAGTTAAATTTCTAATTCCTGATGATTTCAAACATTCTGATATATGATGGAAGATAATACGATGACCAGATAAATAGCCAATGATTGATAAATGGAGCTTTGATTACATACTTGATCGTACTTGTGCACATTAAAACATCGGCTGGTACAACCAAGTGCTTCTTAAATTATTTCTAAAAAAATCTTAAAAAGCACTTTGGAAATAATCTCGACAATTACGAGTCCTTATCGCAAATCCTATCGTCATCCACATTTTTCAAGCGATGGCCAATTTCAGGGAGGAAGTTTGACCTACGAGACGGAACTCGGTTCGCGACTGACCTTCAGCCTCAAGGATGTTCAGGATGCCTCAGAACTGTCGGCAGGAGATGAGGTCGAATTCGTCGTGCTGACCCTGGTCGGCGGTCAGAAAACGGCCGTCAACGTGCAAAAGGCCACCGATCGCCCCAGACCAGAAAGACTCCTCAGCAGAATCAAGAGTGTCACAGATGACCAGTGTCCCAGGGCCATGGCCATCAGGCAGCCCAAGGGCCCCGACGGGACGAAGGGCTTCAAGTGCCCCCGCAAAGAGCCGGCAAGGACGGGCCGCAACGACGCCCTGGCAAGCTCTCCGACGGAAAAGGTTGCCACGAAGGAAGACTCTGAGACTTCAAAAGTCTCAGACATGGGCGGAGGGGACGTGATGGTCGACCATCAGGTGATGGCAGTGATGAAGAACGACGAAGGGGAGGTTTTCGAGGGGGGTCACCACGTCGTACGCCGTCAGGAGGGTTCCGTCGTGTGATGCACACGTGCGTGCATGCATGCATGCAACGGCTGCTCGGTCTCTGGTGCTTCTTCGATTTTTCTTCGTCAAATCGATCAATCAGCCAATCAATCAGTTTGTTTTCAATCCATCGATCGACTGACTGACCCACATCTTGACTCTCCTCTGCCTTCCTCTTCCCCCTCGCCACCACCTGAGCAGGATGTGAGGAGGCCACGTTCTTCCTTGCACGCAAAGACATCCACAAGACGATGCTGCTCATGGTCATTGCCATCGTCATCACCACCACCGTTACTAGTACTACTACTACTACTAACATCATGCTGTGATAAAAATAACGAATCACCTTTGCAGTCGTACCTTCTCCTCTCTTGGATAACCAAACAACTGACCATTCGTCCTTCTGGCAACTCACAAACACGCAAGCTCCTTCGATCGATGCATCTAATCGGTTAACGAAATAGTATTTAACGTAATACCACTCAATTGATTATTATTTCAAGTTAAAGCAGAAAACCAAAAAGTGGAACAAAATTGCACGCATGTGGTGCTCCCATTCGACGTCATGCTACGGTCGTTGTATGCTGCTGGTCATCGTCGTCGTCGTCCTCTTCGTCATCATCGTCGTCATCATCATCACTATCTGTTCTCGTATGTTCATTTGCCTGGGGAAATAGCCGCTCATTTGTTCATGCGAAATGTTTGGTCTAGGATGAGAAAAGAAATTGTCAATAGTAAAATATAATATTATATGTTTAATAATAGTAAAAATATAATATTATATGTTTAATAATAGTAAAAATATAATATTATGTGTTTAATAATAGTAAAAATATAATATTATATGTTTAATAATAGTAAAAATATTAAATATTAAACTGTAAAAAAAAAATGAACGAACGAACGATTTATTGGTCTGCCATTGTTCGAATCGACTCTCGACTCGTGGAAATCCGCGATTTTTTTTATATGTTTTGGAATTTTTCCCTCGTCGGTAGCTCGCCCCGCATCCCCTCGGATCCGTAGAGCCGCTCGTACCCCATCGAAAACCCCGTCGGCCATTACCAAGTGATTGCTACCAATCGATTGAAACTATGTCGACCTCGATTGAAGCTCGTTAGCCGATAACCGATGACCACAGGTCAGTTACCTGTCAACGCAGAAGCATTTACAGTTGTTGAATGTTGACGAGACAAAGTGCTGAATTTTCTTCTACTACACATTTTACGACTTTGAGAATTAATTAATTAATTATTATTAATTAATTGTATTCCTTTTTTTTTACTTTATTTTGTTTAATTAATAAATAAATAAAATTATAAATTAAGTTCTTAAAGTCTTACTTAATGGGTGAAATTCCTTTGTATTAAGTTCTAAAAAGCATGCTGTCCTTGAACTTCGACGGCTTTTCGAGCTATGGAAAGCGTCACCAGGTGGCGAACCCCGATGGTTTACGTGTTGGTGGCCGTGATTATGCGACCGATGCCGTGCAATGCAAAGGCTCTAGCTAGTCGTCATCATCACATTTGTTGTTGTGGTTGTCATTGTTGTTGTTGATGATGTTGTTGTTGACATTATTGTTGATGTTGTTGTGGTTTGATTATGGTTATTAGAGTCGTGACATTACAGGCATTTTGAATCCGGTTTGCGAACAGCGACCATTGCGTCCTCGGCTTTGTTTATGACTGGAAAAAATGTTGCTCATCTGTTATTAAGATTAATAATCTTAAATAGTTTTATTATTATTATCTAAATAATATTGTGGTTATTATATATATATAATATTATTAATTAATATATAATATTATCAATTAATACAATAATATTATTTGACAGTGGTAATTATTATTATTGTCATCAGTGGCACTATTATAATTATTGTTGTTATGCTGCTGTCCTTGTTAATGATGTGGCTATTCTGTTATTTTTGTCGCTGGGATTCTTGTTGCCATTTCAATCAGTTGTTGTTGTTGTTGTTGTCACTGCTGCTCTGGTCACGAACCCTCACCGAATGCAACCCCGACTTCTCTGGCAATCTCACTTCGACACCTTTGCTAGCCAAAGGCCAACCCTCATTCGCTTACCTTAGACGTTGTCATCGTCGTCATCTCTGTTTTTTAATGCAAACGTTGCCGATGTTCAGATTTATTTTATATTCCAATTTAACGAATTTCCTGTTCCAAAGGATTTAAAAATTGAACGTTCTCACATTTGCAAATGGATACTTGTACGTACCACGTACGTACTACTGCTGTGTACTAAGTATGAACTCTGATCGCTACTCTTGGCAGGGTTAGTAGATTTTTACTAAGAAATAGTAACAAATTACAAATAATAAACGTTTATTCCTTGCAATTTGTGACACTTTTTCGACTGAATGTTATTTATTGATGCGACTGTTGTTTTCGTTATTATTATCATAACCATTATTATCATTATTATTATTATTATATTTTATTATTATCTCTGCCAAATCGTTATTTCGATTTCTTGCTTGCAGGCCGAAAATTCGACTTCTTTCGAGTTCCTCTCGACGTTTTCAATGAATTGTTAATTCATCAGTAACCCATTCATTGACTAATCCTTAAAACCTGCCAAAGTAATGTCATCATCATCGTCGTCATCTTCAAAGTCATCCTCACGTGCTCCCGCGCTTCAAGCTAACTCGAGCATCTCGAAGGCTGCCGACCCCCCACTTCCGTGTGCAGAGGGTGTCAGAGGAGTTCCATCCCAGTGTCTTACCCTCTTCACAGGGGTTCGACTCCAGCTGTCGATGCCTTGCTTTTAATAATGAGAACGACAAATTTACGAGCAGGTTGCCTGTGAAGCTTCAAACCTGATGGTTTTCTATTTCAGTGATGTGTTTTATTTTATTTTTTTTTATTTATTTATTTCGTTCACGAGGACCTTAAATACTCTCCCGATTGCTGGAATAATCGTCGGTCGAGTCCCGTTCCGGACGGGCGACCGTCCACGTCGAAAACGTTTCTGCTTTTTACCCACGAGAATTTCATTAAAATCGATTCGGGACCGCCTCTTCATACTCAATAGTCTCTTCAACCAGAAACGCAAAGTTTTGATTTTATCGTCTGGTCTGGCTTTGCGATTAATTAAGTCTGGCAAGTCCGTTCATGATTTTGTTTACGAGTAGTTGAAAGAATTGTTAAGAGTTCGGGTCACTGATCAAAAATAAAAGTCTAAATTTGTTATTGTTCCGATATCCATAAAATTCAGAATAACGCGACGGATTCGACGCGATGCACTGCGGCACGTTAATTCCACATTGAAATTGTATTTATTGAGTTTATTTATTAAATTTATTTTCGAAGCGCATTAAGATAAACGAGTCAAGAATTTGTAAACGGTTCTGGAAAAATGACGGTCGTGCGGTCCCTGGAAACATTCAGAATCTTCTCATGTGTCGCTTGAACTTTTCGTAGTGGAAGTCATCGGTGGCCTTCTCCTGGTTCGAGATGGTTGTTTGTGAGGACAAAGCTGAAACAAGAGATGATAAGTTGTTGTATCGTGATATTGGAAGGATGACATTTTTATAAACACCACTATTTGACAGCAAACATAGCCAATTTGAGGGGTAAGGATTACGTGTTTTTGATATATGTGTTTTGCGTGCATTATTAATGCATTAGCGATGTAAGTTGGAGTCGATGAGCATCGTCAGGGTTTGGGATTTGAGCTTTTGTTTTAATTTGTTGTGAGCCATGTTTTCCAATTGTTGAACACGCGAGTTTCTTAATATCACCATTTGATGCAACTAACACCACAACCAGGTTTCCTGCGTCACTGCTGCCTGGATTTGTGCACCCAAAGTTGTAATCTTTCTCCCTAACACATGACTTTCCCAAATGATCTCTAATCATGCCCATTGAACCAGAGTATGCAAATGGACATTCCATAAGATTTCAGAGTATATGACAAGAATATGCATCCCACCATGTTAAGAATACTCACTTTTGATGGTGCTGGGGGCATCACTCCCCTGCTTAGGGGTTGACTTGGTCGTCTGATGGGGTCTCTTTATGGGGAGGTTGTTTTCTTCTATGTTAACTGAAACAAAAGTAGAAATATTTGACAAAGTTATATCATACAAATTCCATGTGCTTCCCACTTCCAACTAAGTTTCAAATGTTTGGAATAAATTAATTTGAAGAATTAGATTCATAAATTGACTTTATTAAGTATTCGTTTAAGTGCAGTCATTATAAGCAATATAAATTCTACACCTATGTGCTTTAGCAATGTTAGTAAGTCATTTACTTCTAGCACAACCCCCATCAATTTATCAAAAATAAAAGATATAGCTGAGCAATACTCTACTCATTACATTTCATTACAATGTCTGCAATTATGTTGAAAGACTGCTGAATTTTAACGTACATCTGTTGTGTTGGGCAAAATTGACAGCAACGTTGTTAGGCACAAACTCGAGAGTTCCCTTGTCCCTTTTGTTCAATCTCTCTCTCAACAATCTCATTTTGGCTTCTTCAGTTGCTTCAATGTTCTTGATCTTGACCTCAATGCCAAGATCCACTTCCGGAATTCCAGAAAGCATCTGATCAGAGAGAGTTTCTTCGGTCTTCTTTTTATGTGCCAACTGTTTGATGTTTTCTGGAAGCTCAAAGAGAGTATCATCTGCCTTCCTCAATTTGCTCTCAGCAATATCCTCCATTGTATTGTCTCCTTTGATCTGTGCAAGCCTCTCTTCTACATATTTCTTGAGTGGTTCATCTTCATCTCGTTTGTTAGTTTCTACAGCAAAGCTGGTTATCTGATGTATGTCCTCAGCTTCCATTTCTTTTTTTAAAGTTTTGGCATCGACATAACCCCCTTTCTGCTTCTTCCCTTCTTTAACTTTTTGTTCACTGGAAGGATCTTTGACGGAATTAAGCTCTTCCACACTGAGACCCTTCGGACGTTTCCTGGCTCTTTGCCAATCTACAATTTCTTGCAACAGCTCGTTATCCACTCCGGCATCATCGCCACTTTCATCGTCTGACACCTTTCGTCTTGTAGCGGCTCTGCGTTTTTTATTGGCTATTTCCGTCATATTGAAAGCACTAAGTGGAGAATATTTATGCCGATTAAATGTCTTCAAATATTTAAAAAAATAATACGATCGAGTGTTCCTAAGGCAAGGCAGGCCAATTAAAACTCAAATATAAACTCAACAAAAAAAGTTCGACTTCTATATTGAAAAACAGAAAAGATTGTGAATAATTCTTAATTTAAAAGTGAATAAAGTTTAATTGTAATAAAACTTATAAGTTATTAATTTACAATTTATTAATTCGCAATAGATGTAACAAGTTTACAATAAATTATCTCAATCAATAGTTAATAATTGTATATGTAGTTATGACTCCTCCCTTCATGCATAATTGATATATTGCTAGCTAGTAATAGGGCTATGTCTCCTCAAAATGGAACGGAGCGCCTCCTTGGGTTAAGTTTTGAAAAAAATTTGTTTTAAAGTTAAGGCCATTGAAGTACGGTTTGGATTAGAGAAATAGTGCTGTTTTCGTAACTTTCTGACGACGGTGAAGTTGGCAAACTTTCGGCAAACTTTTTGAACGCCAATATCTCCGGAACGGAAAGAGCTAGAACCAAAATTCTTTTTTTAACTTATAGATAATGTTCACGGAAATTATGTGGACATAATAAAAAAATTTTATCTTTAACGGGAAATTTAGTACAAGTGGCCGATGCTCAAAGCCGATTTCCAGGAAAACGGAGCTTTGTGCGAAAAATCGATAAACGAATTTAGAATCTGCATTGAATTATCTTTCTAAAAAAATACGTTTCGACATTTCGCCATCGGTCAGAGTACCTCAAAATTAATTCTGAAAGCTCCCTAAAATTTGTTTACATTGCGAACCGAAGATAACGAATGCGCTAAGTTTAACAAATATTTCCAATTTTAACAAAAGATATATAGCAGAAATAGTTCATATCACTACAATATGACATAATTTGGTTAGAAAATGTTTTTAAATTATCGTTAAGCATCTTTTGCTTGAGCAGGCTGATGTCGTGCAGGTCACCAAAGTCACAAAATGAGGCAGCGCAATCAAATCCGACTTTGTGCGAAAAATTCATCAATATATTTTAAAAGAACGCAGAAAGACCTTTCAGAAAATATACGATACAATTATGTGGCATCGGTTTAAGACGCTCTATGACCTTATTATAAACGTTTCCCAGCAACCCACATGAGGTCATTCCATTGTTAGGCAAGCTGTCCTCTTCTCACTATGATTTGTGCCAAAAATCTTTTTATGCATTCTTATAGCACGTTAAAATATCTTCCAGAAAATGTAAAAGACAACGCTGGCGCTCCGGTATAAGGCGCTCTATAACCTTATTATAAATGCACCTTAAATTCTAAGATCTTTTCTTTTCATCGTTTGGCGCTCTCCCCACTCGTCACACTGGTTTGTGCGAAAAAATGACTCTACTATTTCGATAGCACTTTCAAAGATCTTTCACAAAATCTATAACACAATTATAGCGGATCGGTACAAGACGCTCTACAATTTTTTGTAGAGAGATCTGAGAGGCTCGTATAATAAGGTTACAGAAAGTGTTACACAGGGGTGCTGTTACTTGTTTGTAGATTTTCTGAAAGCCCATTGAAGTAGCTATTGAAATGTCTAAATAGAATTTTGGCACAAATCGAGTGACGTGAGGAAAGCGCGTCAAACGATGGAAAGAAAAGGTGTGAGCAGTTAAGGAGCAATATTACAAAAAATTGTAGAGCGTCTTGTACCGATCCGCTATAATTGTGTTATAGATTTTGTGAAAGATCTTTGAAAGTGCTATCGAAATAGTAGAGTCATTTTTTCGCACAAACCAGTGTGACGAGTGGGGAGAGCGCCAAACGATGAAAAGAAAAGATCTTAGAATTTAAGGTGCATTTATAATAAGGTTATAGAGCGCCTTATACCGGAGCGCCAGCGTTGTCTTTTACATTTTCTGGAAGATATTTTAACGTGCTATAAGAATGCATAAAAAGATTTTTGGCACAAATCATAGTGAGAAGAGGACAGCTTGCCTAACGATGGAATGACCTCATGTGGGTTGCTGGGAAACGTTTATAATAAGGTCATAGAGCGTTTTAAACCGATGCCACATAATTGTATCGTATATTTTCTGAAAGGTCTTTCTGCGTTCTTTTAAAATATATTGATGAATTTTTCGCACAAAGTCGGATTTGATTGCGCTGCCTCATTTTGTGACTTTGGTGACCTGCACGACATCAGCCTGCTCAAGCAAAAGATGCTTAACGATAATTTAAAAACATTTTCTAACCAAATTATGTCATATTGTAGTGATATGAACTATTTCTGCTATATATCTTTTGTTAAAATTGGAAATATTTGTTAAACTTAGCGCATTCGTTATCTTCGGTTCGCAATGTAAACAAATTTTAGGGAGCTTTCAGAATTAATTTTGAGGTACTCTGACCGATGGCGAAATGTCGAAACGTATTTTTTTAGAAAGATAATTCAATGCAGATTCTAAATTCGTTTATCGATTTTTCGCACAAAGCTCCGTTTTCCTGGAAATCGGCTTTGAGCATCGGCCACTTGTACTAAATTTCCCGTTAAAGATAAAATTTTTTTATTATGTCCACATAATTTGTTAAACTTCTTTAATATGGTCCAACAAATATTTGGCAGCGTCCAAAGCAACTTCATCGATGACGTTGTTATTGAAAGCATTTTTCCATACCTATAAAAATAATTGTGTGTTGCATTTAATTAAGAAATTCCGTAAATAATGCTAATAGAAGGCCAATTGCTCGTGCAAGAGACCTGTTGGTCTAACCTCTTGTAAACCTAAACCTTTAACTCCTGCGCTTTTGTAGAAAACGATGAAGATCCAACGCAAAATTTTTCCTCTTAAAGATTTATTTAAGTTCTTCTCGACAACACCCTTCAAATACTTATCCAAGGGTCCGTAGCCGATCTGAATTATTAATTATTAATACTCAATTATCGAATTAATTGAATGAATTCAGATGCACCGGAGTGCTAGTCGGTTAAGCGGGTTATGTTACAAACGGCGGTGTATGCAGCGTTCGCAATTCAGCCCGAGGTAGAGGTTTCATGAGATCTTCTCAAGTAGGACATCTTGCATTTACTTCGTAACCAAATCAGGCACAAAGAACAAATAAGAAAATGTAATGGCGACGATTTTTATGGAATTAAAATCACTTACAATGATTTTTGAAAATGTATCCCATTCATAGACGTTACTCATACGATCAAATTCCTGTAACTTCTCTAACGTTTCATGATAGTTGTTAAAGTAGGCAATGGTGATGTTACTTAGTTTCCTAGAAAGTATTATTATTATCATAATTATTACTATCATTATTATTACTATTATTATTATTATTATTATTATTATTATTATTATTATATTTTGGTAAAGACCAATTTAAAAAAGATGAAATGAATGGCTTATAAAGCCATTGGAGAATAAAGTAAAACTTGGTCACTTACATTAGAAATTCTTGAGAATAGTGATTAGATTGTAAATACCGATACACGCGTCTTCAAAATATTTATAATTAATTATTTGAAATTTCGGAACGAGGAACATTAGCATTTTAAATGTTAAATGTAAACGTTAAATACGTACTCTTCCATATCTATAATATTCTGTGCAATTATATTCAAAAATGTCTGAAATGTATTATTGTTATGTTATCGTTTTTGTAAAAGCTTTACTGAAGCAACCAAACATTTTTTGAGAGTAAAACACCATATTATTCTATTGGTGGTAATATGAAATACAATATAATATAAGATTTGTTATTACATTTATAAACTGATAGGTATCGTCAAAGTTGAATATAATATTCTTGGTAGATTTTAAAATCCTGTTTACTTACGTTTTCAAAAATTGATATTTGTTCTTGAGAAAATCTGGGAAGAAGCTCAAAAAGGACATCAATCATGTTGGATGGTTGAAGGGAATCTGCACCAAACTTAGCAAAGGTATCTAGTACTCTTTCATGGTGTAATGAAAAGATCTGACAAATTTCAAATAATCAGTTAAGAATTCACGTTGAGGGAATAATTAGCAAAGTTTCTGCTATTATTAAACATGATTTGCGGCCGCCACCAGAAATTTGTAGATAACTAATTTAGGCGATTTAGTATATTTAACAATGGTTAATGTGAACAATTATTAATAATTTAATTTCTAACCTCATCTGCCCACGACATTACTTTGTCAAAAGTTTGGAGATATTCCAGTGATTGATATTCATGGTATATGTTAAGTTTTTTCCATTTTCTGCATTTCACAACTGCATCAAAGCAGTCAGATCTTTAAATAATTTGTTAATCTGTTAGATTTTGTTAATCAATAAAGAACCAATGTCAGCACTCACTCGTTATCCACAGCTACATCGCAATTCTCCAAATTTGGCATTTTGGAGATCGCGTTAGCTAACTTAGAGGTTTCTACTTCATTAGATGAATCCCATCTGATATTTCTTATTTCTAATGATCTGGAATAATAATCGCTTTTATTATAAGTTTTTTTTTTAAGAATCAGATTGGTCTTTCCCCATTCTGCCCTACCTCAAGTGATTCAATGATCCTAAAACCTTAGCCAAGTCATTCTGAAAACCTGCACGTCTTTCCCGAAAAGCCAAAGCCTTAAGATTTTTAAGAGTCCCCAGAGACAAAAACGAGGATTCTGATATGCATTCACCTACAATTCTCAGTTCTTCTAAAGTTTCAGAAAAACATGAGAAATCTATATTTAAGCAGTTTGCATACTTTCCATACATGAAAGAGTATCTAAGAGAAAGTTTTTTAAGGTTTGGCAATTTGGGAACATTTGGAAACTCAGTGAAATTCCTAAATTTTTCGAAAATTAAATTTTAAGCGTTGATTTAAATATTATGTACTTTGTGATTATAATAAAATACGTATTGAAATTCAAATATATGCTACCTGTTGTTATATTGAAGGTCTAAGTATTCAATTGCTGAGCCCATCGACCAAATACTTTTTATTCCGTCATCGGTGAGAACATCGAGGTAAATAGAAAAACGTTTGATCGGATAATTTACTTGGCTCATCTGACTTAAGGTGTTCTCATCCAAAATTGCTTCGTTTCTACAAGCTGTAATTAGGTCTATGCTTGTCCATCGCAGAACATCCCTATACAGCAATAGGTTTCTTAAACCATAGAAGTAGATGAACCATTTCATCTCCTTGCACTTGAGAAATATTTTATCAAACAAATGCGGTGGTAGTATCTTTTTTTTTGATTTACAGTTATCTAAGACAAAAATAAAATAAAAATTGTGTAAAAATGGCAAACAAATTGGGGTACACTAAAGAAACATATAAGTTTAGGACCTATTAATCCTTGATTTTACCAAGGAAAGACCCTTTCCAGTGGTCAGTTTGAAAGTAAATGGAAACAGTGGATGTATACCGGACATTTATAAAACAAACCTTTCAATAACTTCATATAAAAAACTTCCGAAAAATTATAAATGATATACTCCATTAAACTATCCGTCAAGCTCTTCAAACCCTTTCCGGTTGACATTTTTGAAAGTTTTTTGAGAACTCTTATTGGTAAATATTGTGAAGTCTGGCCTTGTCGCTATTCGTTGCTTCCAACGAACCTATATCGTTGTATTATATAATATTATAAACTTATATTCTCATTATAAAAATTTAATTTCAAAAATTTATTACCTAAAATGAATCTGAATCATCTCCACTTTTAATCCGTTTGACTAGACATTTTGCATGATCGTCGACATCAGGCCATCTCTTGATGGATCAAATCGATCAAATTGATATTCGTGAGGAACCACGTGATGATTGACGACTCCGCGTTATTTTTTGTTTTTATTGGGCAGAGTGCTCTTCGCCGCTAGAGGTTTCGCGGTGTAAATGCCAACATCAATGAATACGTAAACCTGACCAACATCAAGCAAAATCCTTGAGAATTGGAGGGCAAGATGATGATTATTATGACTTCACCAGGAGAATCCATAGATCACCCATCAAGAAGATGCATTCGGTCAAAGACACATAGTAGAGTGGACAGGGTTCAATCCCTGTCTCGGTCTCAAATCAAATTCCAAACTCCAAGGGTTCCGTCTTGCGATGCACGCGTGCGTGCGTGCAACGGCCGCTCGGTCTCTGGTACTTCTTTGAATTTTCTTCGTCGAATCGATTAATCAGCCAATCAATCAGTTTGTTTTCAATCCATCAATCGACTGAATAAACCACGTCTCGACTCTCCTCTGCCTTCCTCTCCCCCCTCGCCACCACCCGAGCAGGATATGAGGATCTGACTCGATAGGACTGAGGAGCCCATGTTCTTCCTTGCACTCAAAGACATCCACAAGACGATGCTGCTCATGGTCATTGCCATCGTCATCACCACCACCGTTACTATTTTTGAACATTTTATTCAGCCCTGAACAATCCGTAAGATCACATCAAACATCTACCTCATCTAATATTTTAGGTCCTCCATTGGGTCAGGGATCACCCTAGGACCATCGCAATAATAAAATTATTAATAAATAATAACTACTACTACTACTACTACTACTACTACTACTACTACTAACATCATGCTGTGATAAAATAACGAATCACCTTTGCAGTCGTACCTTCTCCTCTCTTGGATAACCAAACGACCGACCATTCGTCCTTCTGGCAACTCGCAAACAAGCAAGCGCATTAAGATAAACGAGTCAAGAATTTGTAAACGGTGCTGGAAAAATGACGG
This sequence comes from Hirudinaria manillensis, assembly GCA_034509925.1. NCBI lineage: Eukaryota > Metazoa > Annelida > Clitellata > Hirudinida > Hirudinidae > Hirudinaria > Hirudinaria manillensis. The sequence goes on along the minus strand of CM067530.1, from coordinate 2,966,571 downwards.
TCGTACGGTCCCTGGAAACATTCAGAATCTTCTCATGTGTCGCTTGAACTTTTCGTAGTGGAAGTCGTCTGTGGCCTTCTCCTGGTTCGAGATGGTTGTTTGCGAGGATAAGGTTGAAACAAGAGACGATAAGTTGTTGTATCGTGATATTGGAAGGATGACATTTTTATAAACACCACTATTTAACAGCAAACATAGCCAATTTGAGGGGTAAGGATTACGTGTTTTTGATATATGTGTTTCGCGTGCGTTATTAATGCATTAGCAATGTAAGTTGGAGTCGATGAGCATCGTCAGGATTTGGGATTTGAGCTTTTGTTTTAATTTGTTGTGAGCCATGTTTTCCAATTGTTGAACACGCGAGTTTCTTAATATCACCATTTGATGCAACTAACACCACAACCAGGTTTCCTGCATCACTGCTACCTGGATTTGTGCACCCAAAGTTGTAATCTTTCTCCCTAACACATGACTTTCCCAAATGATCTCTAATCATGCCCATTGAACCAGAGTATGCAATCGGACATTCCATAAGGTACCAGAGTATATGACAAGAATACAGATCCCATCATGTTAAGAATACTCACTTTTGATGGTACTGGGGGCATCACTCCCCTGCTTAGGGGTTGACTTGGTCGTCTGATGGGGTCTCTTTATGGGGAGGTTGTTTTCTTCTATGTTAACTGAAACAAAAGTAGAAATATTTGACAAAGTTATATCATACAAATTCCATGTGCTTCCCACTTCCAACTAAGTTTCAAATGTTTGGAATAAATTAATTTGAAGAATTAGATTCATAAATTGACTTTATTAAGTATTCGTTTAAGTGCAGTCATTATAAGCAATATAAATTCTACACCTATGTGCTTTAGCAATGTTAGTAATTCATTTACTTCTAGCACAACCCCCATCAATTTATCAAAAATAAAAGATATAGCTGAGCAATACTCTACTCGTTACATTTCATTACAATGTCTGCAATTATGTTGAAAGACTGCTGAATTTTAACGTACATCTGTTGTGTTGGGCAAAATTGACAGCAACGTTGTTAGGCACAAACTCGAGAGTTCCCTTGTCCCTTTTGTTCAATCTCTTTCTCAACAATCTCATTTTGGCTTCTTCAGTTGCTTCAATGTTCTTGATCTTGACCTCAATGCCAAGATCCACTTCCGGAATTCCAGAAAGCATCTGATCAGAGAGAGTTTCTTCGGTCTTCTTTTTATGTGCCAACTGTTTGATGTTTTCTGGAAGCTCAAAGAGGGTATCATCTGCCTTCCTCAATTTGCTCTCAGCAATATCCTCCATTGTATTGTCTCCTTTGATCTGTGCAAGCCTCTCTTCTACATATTTCTTGAGTGGTTCATCTTCATCTCGTTTGTTAGTTTCTACAGCAAAGCTGGTTATCTGATGTATGTCCTCAGCTTCCATTTCTTTTTTTAAAGTTTTGGCATCGACATAACCCCCTTTCTGCTTCTTCCCTTCTTTAACTTTTTGTTCACTGGAAGGATCTTTGACGGAATTAAGCTCTTCCACACTGAGACCTTTCGGACGTTTCCTGGCTCTTTGCCAATCTACAATTTCTTGCAACAGCTCGTTATCCACTCCGGCATCATCGCCACTTTCATCGTCTGACACCTTTCGTCTTGTAGCGGCTCTGCGTTTTTTATTGGCTATTTCCGTCAAACCTAAAATCTTACCTAAAATGAATCTGAATCATCTCCACTTTTAATCCGTTTGACTAGACATTTTGTCTGTTATAATGTCAAGTTATTTATTAATAATGTTTTTTGTGTTGTGAATAAACGCTTTGAAGCTCAAACATCTGTCAGCGGCCTCGTTGTTGGAGGTTTTAAGTGTTTTTCACAATATTTGCGGTGGAGTCGATGATTGTTCAAGATAGCATCTGGTTTTGTACTGATGGAAGCGATCATTTGCTCTGAGTGCCCTTGTTGACCTTGTTCTGGGATCCCCTCCAACCAGACTTAATGTGTGCAATGGTTTGCTGTCAGGGGGTTCCTCGGGTAGGGTTGCCTTAGAAATGTTAGAAAAGCATTTAAATTCTTAGCGTTGGTTCCGTGAGAGCCACTGTCGAGATGTTATCTGATACTTGAGAATTACTAATTTACACGTTACAGATTGATTAAAATGTGTTTTAAACAATGAGATCGAGAATCGTGAAAGTCTGGTTGTGATAGAGTCTTAGATGATTTTTCCAGTCATTTAAAATGTTAGCGCTATATTTTGCAATATACCATGATCTATGCTAGACCATAACTATTACAAGGATCCACATGACCAAAATAATCCAATATTAACCGGAGATGTCGTTAACGAAAACTTAGCTTTGATCTCAGCTTAGTTCACTAATTCTGGCAGCTAATATTTCAAGAAACAATACAATATTGTTTTTTTGAATATTAATAATATTAAAATACAAAATAATTTAACTTTTATAAAAGAAATGATTGATATTAAAGGTAATTATATAGTCATAGGTAATTTGGCGTTATAAACAACTTTACTTATAAAGGTGTAGAGGGTAAATTAAATATTGTGATTTTGAATACTTATGAACAAATGTTCCTAAAACATTAAAGAATTAATAAATATTTCTATTAGCAAAAAATATCATTTCAAAACAGAAGATAGAACGACTATTTATAGTAGAGGCATTTTGTTGAGCCGCCAACGTCAAAAAGGCAGTGCCGATAGAAAAGGTGTTTTATAACGATGGCGAACCATTGGAAAGCCGAAGATGTAAGTTTTTTGTTGCATAATAATATTACGAGAAATCGCTAAAGCTTAATTGACTTTAGCATCTCGAGTGTCGTTTGAACTATCACAATTTACAATTAGCATGCTGAACTAGGATTTTTAACATTGTGTAATATCAATAATATATTTTTTTTACTTCCTATGAATGATGTTTACAAGATCTCAACTTTGTAAATAACTTATTGGCAGCTTAGGAAATCATTGTTACAAAATCTTGATGGGGGCACAATCCATGTCCTGGGAGTTCTCCATGTTCCAGGAGCAAGCGAGATAATAATCAAAACCTTTTTGAGGAGTCGCATAAATGGCAGGCATGAGCACTTAGCACTTTAGTGAAATTAAAACATAAGAATACCAACTTAACTTATACTAATAAATAGTTTGTTCTTTAAAAAGAATTGTGTGGTGCTGCAACTTTGTGGATTTACCAGAGACCCTCCTCATCTATAATAATCTTCACTTAGTTGAGGAAGAGACAGCTGTCTTTATTCAGTGTGGCCTTGATGTTGGAGAAATGGCTAGGTTAATTAAATGAGGCTTTAGTTGTGTTGAATTTACAATTGGCAAAATTAAATTATTAAATCTTTAATTCATCTTTGCAGAATTGTGAGGGACTTTGACCATGAAGTGGGCCTTGTGCATGGGGTTAAGGCCACTACCAATCTTTATGATACCAAAGGTAAGTTTATTGTGCTATTTTTTGTACCTTGTATTTTTTGACTCTAATGTGGAGGATTGGTGAACTTTGAAGGACGTTTGAGGGTGACAAAAGGAGTTACAATTCAGGAAGCCGATTTGAACTTTTTGGTAAATTGTGAATCCTCTTTTATTGCAATTTCAAATCACTTTTAAATAACGAGACTGCTCATAGATTGCTAAGATGTAAGACTTTCTCACAATTTCTCATGATTTATACTTTTAGCCTAACAATATGAGAGTTCCATACCGTTATGTGGGACTGATCAGTGATGTTCCAGCTGCCCACTGAGGCAGACTCGAACTAGCAACTGATTTGAAACACATATCGGCTTTTACTAGTAAATACCAGTAGTGACTTCTTGCAATAGTTCATATCATCGTGTCATGACACTTGTACATTCTTTTTTTGCAAAACTCAGTTTAAAGATTTTGTAATTGGTACGAGTGATAATATCATTTCATTATCAGATTATGCTAAGCTTCAGCATTTATTTTGATGATTCTAATGTAGGCTACAATGTGATATTAATGTTAATTGAGGATAATATTGTTCTAACCAGTGACTGCTGAGTTCAAATGGTGTTTGTTTGTTTGGTTGGACCAAGAAGCTTATTGTGATTCTGCCTTTGTTGAAGGCAGCAGTTAACTTCATTGGTAGTTTGGGTTTAATTTGTCATGCTTCAGATTTTCTTTTAATTAAAAAAAATGGCATTTCCTTCTAAAACATTTGCAACAATTTATCTTGCTAATAATGAACAGACTGTTACATAAACATCAAATGATCTCAGTTGGAGGGGTAATTATGAGTTAGCAATAGGTTAGAATTTTGAGTTTTGAAATGTTTGAGCCGCTAAGAAGTAAATTGACCAATGATGTGGGCGGTAAGGCTTTCTGTAAAAATGACCAGATTGTTCAAGACCGGGTGTCATTGTTGGCTGCTCAGGTAATGCAAGCGGGGCAGAGCCAACGTGGGTCGTGCTGGCGAACACGCAGTTAGTTAGGCAGGTTAACGATCATGTTGCCTTGTGTACAGTCAGAGAGCCCTCTCGGTTAGCGTTGCTAGTAATGACATGATGTGTTTAGTTAGCCGATCCTATCTTTTCAAATTTATTTAAGTCTTTGCAAAAATTTATTATTTATTGCTAATGAATATTTAAATTTACTAATTATATTGTTTTTGTTATATTACTTTGTTGGCTGGTCTTTGTAAATAAGTTGCGACGGTAAAATATCATTAACCGAGTGCAATCATCTCAAAAAACAAATAACGTAAAAACATGGCTAGTAAGTCGAAGGACATGCTAGATAGGCTCCAGGAATTGAAAGCGAGAGCGGTTTGTTCGATTTCTTAACTTGATCTTAGCAGTATTCCCAAGTTGTACTAATCACTATCTGTAATAATTTTTTCATATTCATATGTGATAAACGATGTAATTTACATCGGTGATGCAAACTTAACATTAATGTTCTAATAACCGACTTGGGGTTTACAAAAGGAAATGTTATATATTATAGTTAAGTCATCGTTAATTTCTCAACGATTGTTAAACATATTATTTCTAATAGGAAATGGCAAAAATGCAGAACCATAGAGATATGGTTGAAGAAGCCAAAAGGAAAGAATTGCCAACCAACTATGAAGCAAAAAAAGAAAGAGAAGAAAAAATGCTGGCTGAGGAGAAGCTGAAAGAGGTAAGTGGCTTAACTTTTTACTTGGAAATGGCACATGAATGTCTTCACAATTGCATGTTTTATGTAGTATTTGATCAAGTTGTTTAAATGAGATAATGCTGTTACTCAAATCATGTACTAAAAATATCCCCAGTTGATACAATGCATCAAATAAAATTGAAAATTCATCACAAATACACATCTCCTCAGGAATGCAAAAAAAGGGGCGAGGATTACAGCACAGTGAAGATGAGGGACTGGACAGCAGAAGAAGTCGAGCAGTGGGAGAAGAAGAAGAAGAAGAGAAAGAATCCAGACGAAGGGTTCTCAGACTACCACCAGGCTGCCGAGAGAAAGTACCAAAAGCTCTGCAACCAGATAAAACCAGACATGGAAGCATACAAGAAGGAGAAAGAGAGGCTGTTAGTATTTCCATCTAAGAACAATATGTGATGTTATTATTAATATCACTATTATTGCTATTATCTCTTTGAAATCTTTGGAACCTATACGATTATCTGGACATTTATATTTTAAAATTGATTAATATAATTTTATGAGATACTCAAAACTAATTGTTAAATTAAAACTAAATCTAAAATGAGTGATTTTTATCTTGCAGTGGTGAAGAAGTCTTCTATGCGAATGTCAACACACTCGGTACAATGGACCATGTCGACTCTAGAGAAGCTATAGACAGACTTGCAGAAGAAGTTGAGAAACAGTTAGTTATGACTTAATTAATATCTCATATTTGTGCTGCTGTTGGAATTGTTTTGCCAATTCTGTTTTATGTGATGGTTGTGTGGTTAACAAAGTGTAATAACTCAAAATATAGCACCAATGCAAGAGTTTGCAATTAACATGCATTGTTGGCATACAACACCTGAACAACAGAGTGCACTCAACTAAAACCATCTAGAACCTTGCTCTCATTTGCTGACCTTTCAACCTCTGCAGGATTGCCAAGAAGGCAAAGTTCAGCAGGCGACGGATGTACAATGAAGATGCGGACATAGATTTCATCAACGAGAGGAACATGAAGTTCAACAAGAAACTCGAGAGATTCTACGGGAAGTACACGGCAGAGATCAAGCAGAACCTGGAGAGAGGAACTGCCATTTGAAGCTCGCCTGTTGCCATTTTTGACCCAATTGTTGACGAAGTTTTTATCAATTTTTGTTGCCATTAAATCGTCAATTGAAACAATTATTTGCTGGAACTGTGCAGTTGTGCCTAATAATTTGATATGTTGGGCCGAACTTAACTCTGCTCTTAAAGAATATATTTTTTGAGAATACATTTCTTTTCTTAAATTAAATTCATCAAACAATGTGTGTGTGTGTAAATAGCTAAGCTGCAGTTTGATTCTATGCTGTAAAAATGGCCGTGCTGGGAACGATTTACAAAACAAAAAAAATGGTTTAAAAAAATAAACATTTTGGGGAAATCCTTCAAGATCCACGGAAGAATTTGGTCAGCGTCGGATACGTTTGCTCGTGTTTGCGCTTCCGTGAACTCTTGAGCTTTGAAACCTTGGAGGGTGAAACACGATTAGAATTGGGGGCAGGGTTTGGACGTTGACCTCCTTTTTCTGTGTCTTTGATCGAATCCATCTTCTTGGTTGGTGAGCGTTGGGTTGTGTTGGTGAAGTCATAATCATCATCATCATCGTTCTGCCCTTCGATTCCAGGGTCAAGGACTTGCTTGATGTAGGTCAGGTTGAGGCATTCATCGATGTGTGCATTTACGGCAGACTCGTTCCCATCCGGAAGATGTTTACAGCAGATGGGACAAGTTAATTTGTCGGCAGACGAAGATGGGAGTTTGTCGTTGGCTTTGCATGGAGGATGGCCACAGGTTTCATTGGGATCACCGTTGCTGCTTTGAACGATGCTACTGCTGCAGGCACCATCATCCCTTTTTGCAGGCAAAGACAAACATTGTTCTGGAGTCATCATGATCTCATGCCAGTTTTGAGATGTTAACTCATTGACATAAGAAGAAGATGATGGAAGATTGTCATCAGTTTTGTCCTGAGGACATCCACAACAATTAGGATCATTATGGATGATTTGATGGTTGTTGCTGATGCCATCATCCCATTTTGCAGGCAGAGACGAACATTCTTCTGGAGTCAACGTGATCCGATGCCAGTCGTGAGTTGTGGAGGGTGACATCTTATGAGAAGATGAGGGGAGAGTGCTATTACTATCATCACAATCATCGACTCTGACATCAGCTGTGTGGCTTTGTTGTTTCTTGAACAAGTCATAAAGAGACCTCTGCATTGATTTTGGAATCTCTGAAGCCAACACGAGAGTGGAAGCTCTGACCCCTGTGAAACATTTGAGCCAATAAATAAATCTATTGTGATCTCCTAATTTTCTATTAATATTAAAATTGTCAGATTTAATTCAAGGAATGACAAATAGTTTCAATGCCTCAGATATTTTAAGACGTCTACAAAACTTCCAGAGCCTTGGGAAAGCCGATTTGGAACTATTTATAGCCAATTTCTCACCCATGAGTCTGAGCTTGAGCTGTCCTTTGGAGTTTTTCATTTCGGTCTTCAATAGATTCATGGCAGTATTGAAGATGACCTCATAGTTCTGAGTATAGGATGACAAAGTCTTGGCTCTCGTCTTCACTTGGAAGTTTATTTCTTTGATCTTCAATGTTATTGTTTTCGTCTGTAATTGCAAAATGATTGGAATTATTGCAAGACCAAATGAAATAATAATACAAATAGGTAACAAAGCCACAACATCTGTAAGGGGGCTATTTCAGACATATACCATTCTGATAATATTCAGCATTATTATTGTTATTACTATTTTTATAGTGAAATATTGAACATTATTTTCAACTGTCTCGGGAAAAAGTTCTGACACGACCGAAACTCACAGCCCAGTTTTCCCCAACCAGGTCCTCGACGAGGTTCTTGCAGAGCTGTTCGCAGATGTCCGTCAGTTGCTTCGAGTCGCTCGTGTCTTCAAACGTTCTGCCAGGTTTAAGGGAAGTCCCGATCGTACATATAATTTATGGTGCCATTATAATTTTATTATGAATTTATGTACTTATACTGCATGTACTTATTTGTTGCAATATTTATTGCAATTGTATAATAAAGTTATTATAAGTTGATGGACAAAAGTGCAGACCTCTCAACACTCATGGACTTTCTTTCGGAATCTCTGAAGAAATGGAAAAAATTGTTTTTAAAGATGTTTTTAGTCGATGAAAGATTAGAAATTTAATCATTCATTGGCTGTTTGCAAGACTTAATATCATAAGTTTAATAAATATGTATAAATATAAGTTAAAGTTATTATTATTATTAATATTATAACTATTTTAACTAACCTAGTTAACAACATCAAACTGGAAGGATAAATTGTTCTAACTCGATACTTTATTACTAAAAATCAGAACTAGAACTCAAACAAGATGTCGCCAGAGAGGCCTTTGGCCTCAAATCGTATGCCTATTTACACAGGGGCTCATTAGCATATCTACTTGAGCACTTAGATCGTTCAAGAATATGCTAATGAGCCTGATGGGCTCACTCAGTTCCTCTGCTATATACAAAATGTGCGTAACACTGACAACTATATTAATTTTTAAATATCGTAACTATTAGCAACATAATCATAGTTAAAAGTTATAGTTACAAGAAAAGGTTATAAAGAATAAATTGGCTCGAAGCCTTACCTTTCGACCTTACCATACCCAACCCCAAGGCCAACCCTCATGTAGTGTTCAAAGGAAATCTGGGAATGGAGCTGGAAGAGCAGGGCTCGTCTTTCAAGGAGTTGAACGCAGGTGTGGATGTCCAGTGATTTCAGCATCTGTTCACATACCTTTCCTATTCCTGATATCTGCATAGAAACTAGCTATGTAGCCAAAATGGAAGGTTGTTGTAAAAGGTTTGTAAGTAATGCTGATAACGTGCAAGAGATGCAAATTAACATACAGAAAATTAGCATTTAGTTATTATAAATAACATATGTTCCTGTAATGTCCTGAAATGAATAAATTAACATAATTTGCATAATTAATGACTACCTTCCTGATAGGCAGATCCTTAATGAATTCGAGGACAGCTTCTTTTGTCCTATCAATCCTGAACTGACCATTCGGTTTTTTGATGTCACTGCAAACCTTGGCAAGCATGGAGTTTGGAGCTATCCCTAAAACACAGGTAGAAAAATGAGTCATACAAAGCTGTGCATTTATTATGCTAATGGAGAGTTCAGTAAATGATCATAATTAATTCTTCATTAAATATAGAAGGACAAAATATATATATATTCATACATTTAGACAATTGCCATATAACTACTAAATAAACATTGCATCTAATAATTATTCATGACCCACCAGCACTGGAGGTCAGATTGGTGAGTTCGAAGATCTTCTGCCTCATCTCATTGACTATTTCAGATTCCAGCTCCCCAATTGTGATATTGCAACCTGTTGTCATGAATAATAAATTAACTGGTTTAATTAAATATGTAAAACTAAGACGGTTTATCAAGCCGTAGATCGGGAAGTAAGATCCACAACATGCAACTATTTCTGAACGAAGCATGCCTATTATTCCGAACGTGAAACAATATAAATCAGAAATTTACAAAATAACTCGGCACTAAGATCAACGAGTGTGAATCCAAAGCCGACCGGTCATACCGTCGGAGGACTTTCGTTTCGCTCTCTCCTTCAGACAATCCGTTACGTCCAAGTAGGCCTCATCCAAACCCATCTTGGAGTAGTTCGGGTCGTATTCCGAGAGCACCTTTCCAAAGAGGGAACTGTACCTCCTGTATTCGGGAAAGTTCAAGGGCAGGATGACCAGGTCGGTGCACAGTTTCTTGGCAATGAAGCCAGGCATTCCTGCTCTCACTCCGAACCTGCGAGCTGCATAATTGGATGTCGACTGAAAGAAATTGAAATTGATTTCAGATGAGTAATTTCATTAGGGTACAATATGAACGACATTGTTATTCTGATCTTTTTAGACTTAAGTTTATAGATGTAAATATGGACATGCACAAATCTAGGAATGGACCGCTTTGTTGGAAAATCCAATTATTCACATTAGATATGACAATTTAAGAATGTCACTAATGAGAACAGAGTGAAACTTCATCTCGGAAAAATTGCTAATGATCAGGAAATTGGCCAAATCAATTGTGACATCAATAAAGATACTTCACTATGTCCAAGAACCATAGACAGCCTCACCAACATGTGGTTGCTTCCGACAGCCATCGGCACGTCTTTGAGGTGAGGCCTAGAAAGAATCTCCACGGAGGCATAGAAGGCATCCATGTCAATGTGCACAATTGTCCTTGATAGATCTCTCTCCTTTTCCAAAGATTCAATCATCTCATCTGCCTGCAATGGGGAATTAATGAAATAATAAGACTTTTCCTTGGAATTAGGGTTGGAGTGACATAATGCTGTGCAAAAATAAATGATGCCATCTGAACCGAGTAAAAAACACAAACTTTTTTAAGGGCTATTTCCAATTGTTCAGGCATTACTTCTCGAGCATGTTTCTGAAGATTCTCAATTCGAGCCTTAAGTGTAGCCTCTTTTCGTTGTTCATTTTCAAAAAATAATGAACCTTTAAAGAATAACTTGATGTCAAAAGTCGAAGTATAACATTTATTATAATAAAAACAGTTAGATGAGCACAAATGAGTTTCAATGAACCCAAATTACGGCATCTAACCTTTTGAAGCTTCATAAATAATTTTGTTTATGGTTTCCTTGTCCAGGCCTTCCATGCCTGCCTTATTGTCGTTAAGGAGCATAATTTTAGCGTCCTTTGATCCGTCTTCTGAGATTTTTGATTCTTTTGCGATGATATCAGCATTTCGAAGTTCGCGATTCTCATTTTTAATTTCTTGCGTCATCATAAAATTTTATTCTTTTGAAATAAATATACGCAAAATAATGCAAAATTCTTTAAACCGAGCCTTATATTTCGTGAAACAAAGTTGTTTCGAAAATAAATAAACAAACGCGGCACGAAAGTTTAAGCTCTTCCACTTTCGATTTGCAATTATTTAAAACAATTCAACAAACTCATGCATAATTTTTACTATTTTAATTAAAACACTTTTGTTCTGTTTTTTTTTTAAACTAGAATCAACTAACTATAAAGAAATGCTTTGTAATTGGTCACCTAAACATGGTTACGGGAATAAAGTCGATCTATTCATCAGAAATTAAATAAAACCATTTCTAGAAAAATTTACTTAATCTAGTTACCTAGAAAATGAACAATTTAGAGTACATAATTTAATAGTAACATGAAAAGTAACAGCAAACAATCACTAAAGTTGTTCTGCCAAAATGAAGATGCTGGCAGACAATTTGACCCAAATCGAAAGTTGTCAAGCAAGTTCGTAGTGAACAGGACCTGTTATTTTTTTTGTCGGTCTATCCATTGGATCTGATATTTTGTCAGCCATCCACTGGAGCGATGGACGTCTTCAGATGGAAAGACGATGACGACGACGACGACAATGACGACGATGATGGTGATGATGATGACGACGATTGATGTTATTTATCAACGGCGATCATTCATTTGCTTCTTGAGTAATTTCTTGTCGCATATTCATCTTTGTAGCTCTCTATGTAATGGAGTTGTTAAACTAACATTAAAAACTAATAACACGATAATCAATTAATTATTTGTAGTAATAATAATAATAATAATAATAATAATAATAATAATAATAATAATAATAATAATAATAATATAACACTGTTACTGTCACTATATCAACATTACTATCAAATTCGTAATATCAACAACAACAACAACAGCACATACCATTTCTTAAGTCAATTTCTTTCCTTGTACGATAAGCGTCTTATGATCAAAAACTCCGGGAAAATAAGGAGGCAACGGAGTGGTTGCAGTGTAGTTGCGTGCACGGCATCGTCCTTTTCCAGCCGCCACGGTATAAATCTCTCAGTCTTCTCAACTCTCACTTGGTTTACCCCTAATCCGGACTATCGAAGCGGCTCTTATGACTTATTAAGATCTTCTCGTAGCCTCATATGGTAGACGCTCGTATCGAAGAATTGTTCAATGAATAGACGATGTATTGTACCGCTGGTATGGTACCGCTGCCCTTGGATCGAAGCAAAGATGGTGTACCGTTTTGTACTGACGTATCGTTATGGCAGGTCTTTGTTTCGCATGTAACGTACTGATACCGGTTTAATGTCGGTACTTTGTACCGTTGCGTAGCATTTCGATGTTGGTCTTATTGCTTCCTGGTGGGTATTTCACGCTGAGATAGAGTTTGTATGAATTTGTATAACATTGTTGTTTGTATTCATTGTCGTTGTCTTCTGTTGAATCTCTTTCTTGGACTGGAAGATGTGAGACTACACTTTTTCTAAGAGTTTGGCTTAGTGTGCTTTATCACTTTATCACTAATAACCAAGGCTTATGATTAACTGTTATGATTAGCCAATGACTACCCTAGGCAAATGGTTATGACCGTCTAAATGTGTATATGTTTCTTAAACTGCTGTGATACAATCTTGTTGCGGTATCAAGATGAATACCAACAATCCTTTGTATAGCTTGCTTTTTCTTACTGACTGCAATATTTTTTTAAGGAAGCTTTTATTATTATTATTAACATCATTATTAATACCGTTACTAATATTATTGGCACTGTTCAATAAGTGAATCATAAATATTTGTTTATTGTTATTAAGTTTTTCTTAGAGAAAAAAAAACTCGATGCAGTTTCAATACCGGTCGGCATGTTTCGAGTAGCGATTGAAATGATTTGTTGTTTGTCGTGTTGCTTCATCGTCGTCGCCGTCGTCGGCCTGAAAAGGGAAACAACAACAACAACAACATCCACAGCGGCAACAACAACAACAACAACAAGGTCAATAGATGCTTGGAACTTTGACCGAGGTGAGTGTTTTATGGGTTGTTGTTTTTGTTGCTGCTATTATTAGCTTTGACGGAGATGACGTCAGCTCTGCCACTAATGTTCCGGTTAGGATAATTGAATCAATTTATCCTTTATCTCAACGAGGTGATGATATTCTAATATCGTTAATGATATTTATTGGGTAATAACATTAACTCTAAATTCTATTAGAATTATTTCTAACAATTGTCAACGTCACTGTCATCGTCGTCGTCGTCATCATCATCGTCATCGTCGTCGTCGTCGTCATGGTTATCATAATCATCATGAAAAAGTACCGACCGCTTAACCTTATCATTTGGAGGAGGCCATTTCATAGGCGATTAGATTCACCTAAGCCACATCAACTGAATCTTAATGCTGTCGCTTGTCGTTGCATGTCGTTGTGTGCGTGCACGTTGTACGTCTTGTTGTATGCGCGTGTAGATGCACGTCTATTACTGCCATCATCACCATTGTCATCATCATCATCATCACCATCACCACCATCATCATCATCATCATTCGTAGAATGAGTTTAAAAACATTAATAACCAATGCCAAGGAAGGATGTACAGCCTTAAACAGGGCCTCATTTCAGCTGGACTGACCCTAGGTCTGTCCGATTTTTGGCCTCTCTGGGGAGAAGCAAGGTAGGGTGGAGGTCGTTGCTCCCCTCAGACGCATTATCCCCCTGACCCTTGAGTGTGATTCTCTTGCAGAGAGAAAGCAAATGAAAAGGTTATCATTATCAGCCAAATGCTTCTAATTCAGCCATACCTCGACCGATTCTAAAATCCTGGCTGTACCGCTAGTGAAACTATGCTAATTGAATTTATTTATTACATGTATTGATTAATTATTATTATTATTATTTTATTATTATTATTATTATTATTATTATTATTATTATTATTATTATTATTATTATTATTATTATTATTATTATTATTATTATTATTATTATTATTATTATTATTATTATTATTATTATTATTATTATTATTAATTTCTACGAGCGTCAGCATTTATGGCAAGGCGAGACCGAGACAAGACAAAGACAGGATTGCTTAATCCGTGTACCGTTTGGTGCTGGCGTTCGACCGAGGGCCATGACTTTTATCCGAGGATCATTGTTTAGTGTTCATACAGATGGGGCATCTCCTGGAAAGCTCATTACGCATTTCCGTCAGTCGTTCCATAGAATAAGATGTCGATAAACTTTATATTTCCTCCTTTTCTCCCGTCCACTTTCAGAATATCAACTAAGCTCGGGCTCCTGGAAGATGGATGAGTGGGTGGCCGGATGGATGGATGGGTGGGTGGCTAGTCGGATGGGTCGGGAGACAGACGGATAGATGGATGGATGAACGGTCAGATTGATGGGTGGATGGACGGATGGGTCGGGAAGTAGACGGATAGGTGGATGGACGGACAGAATGACGGATGGACAGATGGATGGATGGACGGACAGATGAGTGGACGGATGAATAGAGGGATGGAGGTTAGATAGATAGATGGAAGAGATCGACTAAGAGCTGAAAGAACGTGGAGAAGAATAGACAGTTGAGTAAATGAATGAATCCAAAATTGACCAAGTGAATGAATAAATGCCAAACGGAATGCATTCATCCATGAATGAGCGAACGAACGGACGGATGCGTGGACGGAATGAAGGACGAGTGACGGGATGGATGAAAGGATGGACTGATGGATGAGAAACGAATAGAAGCCTTGTCGTCTGCTTTATTCCATTCAATCTTCGGCCACAACAGCTGCCTCTATCATGTCCGATCCATAAGGGTTTATTGGGAACGAATATTCGACATATTTTCTGTCTGCGAGAGGGAAAAAATGAACACCACCCTTTTTTTTAGGGGGGGGGGGTGGGCTGGATAAAGGTTGGCAGTGGCTGAGTTTCGTCACCCGATGAATGGCTGGTCGAATGTTTCACCATTGTGACTGTGATCCTTGTTATTTATACTTCGTCTCATTCCAACTCGACAGTGTCACTAAAAAATACCCAGCTAAAAGGCTAATTCTGTAATTCTGTTCACCGTGATTTACTTTTACGACTTAATAAAGCTTAATATTTCGGCATAATATTTTCTGGTGCAAATCAAATTCCTCTGCTAGACCAGTTGTACATTTACAGTTATTGCCGAGCGAAGGCATGTTTCTCAGAAAGTAAACATCTTGAGACCTCGTTTGCATAACGTCTTGTAATGGAGCCCAAATGCTAACAAACGAGTCCTGACTGTGTAAATAATTACTCTGATTACTCGTACATCTTACGTAATTCGTCTTCATCTGTAAAAATGAAAGGCTTCGACTTTCATGTGGACACACTTTGGTTGTGCCAGCAGGTGTTCAAGTCCTGGATTGAGTGTTTATGTGGTTAGTATAATTCCACCACACAGCCAAATTCTAAGGTAGAGTAGGCTAAGTTTCGCAAACCATTCCCGGCTAGCTACTAGCTAGCCATTCTGAAATTGGCAGGCAGCTAGCCAATTTGTTGGCTAATTTCTAAGGCGCGCGATTATAAAACATGCTAGAGAAATGAACGACTAATGAGTCAACATTTAGCCATTTCCTCGCGCACATCCTATGGATCTAAGGAGACCGAAAATGGCCGAGTATGATGGCCGGTCGATGCGATATGCAAATCTCGTGCGATGGATGGTTCACCTGGTAATTGAATCCCTTCCACCTTTTATTCTTAAGATAAGACGTCGCATGATTTTTCTCTCGGCGTTCCGAATACCTTTTTTTTTCGCATCCATTTTCCCTAATCTCTGCCTTGTGCCGCTAAGAAATAATAAAGAGTGTACAACGAATAAGAGAATTATATAAACAATTTTATTTGAAAATAAACGAAAGAAAAAAATTAGAAAAATATAATCTCTTACATCTCTAGTTTTTCTCGATTATCGGCAGACAATCTAGACGTTAAAAGTAAAACAAAAAAAATTTTGTTTATTAGTCTAACCGCACATCTCTCGTTTCCATGACAACCCTACTTCGTCGTCGCACGCCTTGTTTTTAATGAATGCGACACACGAGTGGAAAAACATAGAAGGTCAGAATAAATCTCCTTATCCACGTTTCCCTACCATCCTGCACTCCTTTAAGACATGCAAATCATCGGTACCCCTTCCCATGCGACCGGCCGCCTACCGACGAAAAACTGAAAACGATCTCTCTAGATTACACGGCGATGAACTAGCTACAGAGCGTCGGAGTTTATTGCCCGGCAGTGAAAATAAACCCGATACTGGAAGTAAAAAGTAAACAAAAGTGGAAAGTACAAGCAGCGACTCCCTCCTGTAGGCTCGCGAGACTGAATTAATGCATTTAGTGTCCGAAAGATTAGGATAATAGACAGGATAAAAGCGACGTCGAAACTAAACGCATTTTGATTGGCAGGCGAGGGAGACGCTTATGAGATCTGAATTTCTCTCGGCAATTTCACACGCCAGCGAAAGCGCAGACACGCGAGCACCGGCACGCTTTGCGAGTACCCTCGAAGTGACCCCCGTATCGCCACCACCACCCTTCATCCGTTCTGGGAGTGTGCCTGCCTGCCTTCCCGCTCGCTTGCGTGCGCGATGTTGTTGGTAAAGCTATTGTTTTTGGAGGAGCTGGATTGACGTTGCTAATGAAGGCGTCACAATTATCTCCTCAGTACTTGTTGATCTAATTGACGTTAACGATGAGCAGGTATAAAACGTTTCAATCCAAAACCAGGAACGTCCAGGGAACATCGGGCCGGTAAGGGCGAGCTCCGAGACGGAGGGGCACTCGGTCGACACCCCAGGGACTCTCCACCAGTCCTGGTCTCCTACTGCGAAACTGAAGTCTTCCAGGTAACCCATTTATTCCGCCCGTGAAGGAAGAAAATTTGAAAACCTTCACGCGCGGACTTTAGGCTTTTTTTCCGCCCGGTCACTTTTTTGTCACGTCAAATTCAGAAATCGATGCCTTTCTCAGCGAAGGTGTCAAGAGGCAGTTTTAAAGGCCATTTTTCTGATGAATAGTTTCTGTCTGCATGCGCATGCGCACGTGTCTATGTGTGACCGTTTGTCTGATTGTTTTTAATGGGGTTTTATTAATTAAAATCTCAGCCATTGTCTGACGTGCTAACGAGGAGGAATGATTTTTTTAAAAATATCTATTATAATAAATAATTATCATAAACAATTATTATAATTTTTTTATTTTATTTTTATAATAATCCAGGCGTTTCCGTTATGGAGCCGTGCAATGTTTTATTCATGGGATGTTTTTCATAAATCCATGAGACCAATTAAGATGGACGTAAAACAAAAGAATGCTTCGCAATGATGTGACAGAATATTCGGAATATTTAATAATTACGATCCCTTTAGCGCCTCATAAATACAATTATAATGCTCCCATTTTAAGATCATTAAAACTTTACGTCTAAAAAATATAATTCTTTTTTTTTTAAATTCAACCAAATCGATAAAAATTTACCATACTCGAACCCTATAAAGGCCTTATGCCACTCACCGGACCAAGTGGTGCTCATCAGAAAGGCCCGTTACGGTCGAATGAGGATCAACAGATGCGTCAAGTTGGACTACGGGCACCTGGGTTGCGTCATCGATGCCACGGAGTTGGCAGGTGACAGGTGCAATGCCAAGAGGAAGTGCGAGATCAGGGTCCCCGATCCTCAGTTTGCCAGTCTCAGGCCTTGTCCGGATGACCTCAAGCCGTACCTGGAAGTTGCTTACGATTGTCTCAGAGGTAGACTGCTCAGGGATTTGCTTATGTTCATGTTTATGGTTAACGAGTACCTATTAATAATTCACGTTAATGATAATTTATTCTAATCAATAATTTATGCTAATTATTTGGATCGTCATCTTCCAGTCGAAACTCCAGCTACGGTCTGCAAGGACCAGAAACCGATCCTAGCCAAAGTCCGTCCGCTCATTCCGTCTGTAGCGGCCCGTCCGAGCCTACAATTCTCGGGCACTTTTTCAAGACGCTACCCTAGACAGGACGCCCGTAACTATCCCGCGGGCCGCATCTTCTTCGGCCCGGAGAGGGCCGAGCACAGCGGTGGGGTTTTGGCGAGTTCAACGACCGACCTCACCAACTGTGGCAGTACCAGGAGCCCGTGGATCGTCGAAGCGGTAGAGGGCCAGTCGATCCAAGTGACCCTGGTGGAGTTTCGTGTCGGACGTTCGACCGGCTGGCAGTACAACTCCACCTGGAAGAACGACACCTCGGTTTTGGACGTCGTCGACTTTAGCGGCGTGTCTCACGGAGACAGGTGCTTGCTCCACGCCGTCGTCATGGAAACGAAATACGAGTCCAACAAGAAGGTGGGACATTGTATTGCCAAAAACGAGTAAAATAGTTGTTTAGGTTTTTGAGATCATTGAATGGTTTACTATGGTTGCTGTTGGTAACGATTGGCCAACCAGTGTCGATCCATGCAATGATAATTCATTCATTACTAGTGGTGCCCAGCCACGCGTTGCTGTGGCTCAATCTGATTATTAATTTTATAAGAAAGAAATTTTCAAATATGTTTATTTTTACAATTTCACAAATTTGCGTGAGGGTTACGATAGTTTAAGCTTTTTAATGTCTCGCTAAAGTTTATTTACATGGATTAGGCCGTGACGTCGTCGTGGCAAGATGGCCGATTTTCGAAAATATCGTATTTTTACATGATACAATTGTGGCATACATATGAAACCTATATACAAACACTCCCCTGATCGAGCACTATGTTGTGTCAAAATTTCAAAGCAATTGGTCAAGTACTTTCAGAGAACATTTGCATGTTACAAACACACATTGCATTTTTATTTATATAGATTATTCATGATATTAGTATTTGCATAATGTTCGTAGTTAAGGCTAAAAATTACCAATGCATAATATTAAATATTAATTATGTAAATAATACAATTAAATTAGATTTAAAAGTAGAACCACATATTTACATCCTCGTCCATTACATCGAATCACAATTCCCACCTTCGCAGGGCGGAAGTTACCTGGGCAAAGTTCAGGTCACCAACATGACCTCTTGTGATGGCGGGACAGTGGTTCACACATCGTTGGGTCACCGAATTGAAATCGTTTTGCCCAACAGAGGGCTTGATGCCCTCACGAACAGACCTCACTTTCTGTTGGAGTACAGAGGTAAGCCATTAGTCACTTATTTTCATTATTATTATTGTTGTTGACTGCTTTCTATGCAATTATTTAAATGCAAAGTTAAATCAATGAATTATATTATATAGATATTATATATATATAGGCTATTGTTAATTGGATGTCAAATTGATTCAATGACTGGCTGTTTGTCATAACTGCCTCGATAACAGATTGCTTGGGTCACTAATACTATGCACATTTCTTGTCTGAAAATGGACATAATTTAAAATACAAAAAAAAACAATTTAATGGTTAAAACTCACTCATCACCCACTATCTCATCTACTCACTTACTCATTCACTCACTCATACAACCAGCCAATCAAATCCAATCAATCACCGTGTACCAATCACTGACCAACCAGTCATCGTAATCCTCTCAGTTCTCAGGTGTCAATCGAAGAATCAATCATCTCTTCCACGGAACGAACCTCCATCCTTCCATCCATCCATCCTTCCTTCCTTCTATCCCTCCATCTTTCGCTCCATCTCTCCGTCCTCCTCATCCTCCTTCATCCATTCTCTTACAATCGTTCAATCAACCGCGACCAATCAGCTGGCAATCAGTCACTTCGGACATGGACCTGCTCTTAGACAGATAATCGCTTCTTTTAAACTTTTTACTTCCAAATCCACCTCCAGTTTCGTCTCATTCGGCCCGCTGTAGTCGAAAGAGAAGGATATTAATGGACGCGTCTCCGTGGATACGCAGTGCGCTCGTGGAGTGCGCGTGCGCATACGAGAATCCCGGATGTTGTTTTTGTACGTTTGTTTTTGTTTTGTTTTTTTTTTTTTTTTGATGGCGGACGGAGATGGTGCGTTTTTTTTTTCGGTCGTGAATAATTATCGCCTGAATTGGAGAGGAATCTATTGAAATGCGGCGGTGAGGACGACGATGATAGTGACGACGACGACTACGATGATGATGACTATGATGATGATGATGCTGACGGCAGGGAACGAGCGACATCTGACTGCTGCGAGCGTATAAATCTGTTGAGAGTCCGCAAAAGTTGAGCATCGCTATAAAATCCGACGGAGCGCAAAAGCACACAACCGACCCTGCTCATCAATTGGTCGAGAAAACATATCACGTGACAGCGATTAACACAGACATTCATCGTCTCTCTCCAACTCTTTATTTGTTTCTTTCTCTTCTCGTTTTCCCTCCTCGGAAATCTCTCTTTCGGTTTCGATTTCCATTTCAATTTAATCGGTCAGGACAAGAGTTGACGCCGGTCGACATGTTAAACCAACATTTTCAAAGCGGCTTTGCTCAAATGGTCGGGACACCGGATAAGAAAGGACTTGTTTTGGGTTTTTGGCAGTTTATTTTCCTCCGGGCAGATATTGAAATCGGTCAGCTGGCTGTTGGCTTGGCGACGAAAAGTGTGGATTTTTCCCGCGAGACCTTAGTTGTCATCGTCGTCGTCATCATCGTCGTCGTCGTCATCTTCGCTGTCGTCGCAGTCATCATCATCGCCATTGTCGAAAGACGTCAACGGAAGTGAAAGATGGGTGGGACCTTTAAGTGGTGATTATTTATACTCTGGCACGAGCTCTTGTCGGTGACGACGTTTGGCACGTTACATTCAATGT
This sequence comes from Hirudinaria manillensis, assembly GCA_034509925.1. Taxonomy (NCBI): domain Eukaryota; kingdom Metazoa; phylum Annelida; class Clitellata; order Hirudinida; family Hirudinidae; genus Hirudinaria; species Hirudinaria manillensis. The sequence goes on along the minus strand of CM067530.1, from coordinate 2,945,665 downwards.
GACGATGACGATGACGACTACGACGACGACGGTGATGATGATGATGCTGATGATGACGACTTTCGACGAAGACGACGGCATAAAGTCTGTCAAAACGTCACTCGGTTCTGGAGAATATTTTAAGACGCCATAAATCTCGCGCCTGGAGTTGAACTCCGAGCTTTCGAGCTCGGGTCGCCTATTTACGTCCTTATCGTGGAGTCATTGTGTAGCGAGTCGCACGTTGTCATATCATCCTCTCGCGACACGAGGGCCCTTTCCTCCCTACAAGATGATGGATGGTGACCCTGTTTGCATGCGATGTTGCGAGCTTGTTAGTGAGTTCTTAGCGAGGAGGTTGATCTCCCTTCCAACTCACTTTTGGGGGGCTTTTGGGAGCCCTGGATGGGCCCTGCGTGGACCTGTCCCTCTCATTGCGATTTGAATTTGAAAAGGTGATCGTTTCATATTTATTAATGTCCTTGCTGTTGTGTTGTTGAGAGAATTTCGATGCTATGGTTCGCAAGTAGATTTGTCTTGCCTCAGGAATTTCGATGAATATTGACTTAAATATCAAATCTGGAATATTAAAAGCAAAAGTCGACGACGATATATTCGTTGCATATTAAAACCTCCTGGAGAGAATTTTCCTGAAAATTCTGTTTGAAATATTTCTTTTGTCCGAGATCAGCTCAATGTCGCACTCACCTGCAGCATTTAATTAGCATACTTTTTAATCAACATAATTAATACATTTTAACATTAAGTAATTAATTAATAATAATTAATTATACTTTATTTATTATTTAATAATATTAATTAATTAATCCAGCAGTAATTGCAGAATTAATTTATTACTGAAGCTTGTACAAATGAATATAACATAATAAATCCAACCGTCACACAAAACGAAGGCTGATTGGTTGACAGCCGATGTCATTTCTGATTGGTTTATGTCATCGAAAAGCTGTGGAAAAGAGCGGGAAAATATGTGAGGAATTGTTGCACAATAAACTTCAATAATGGCCTGGAAATAGCCATTCGATGAGACCGTTTGGTCGGCCCGGTGCGTAAATCTCGATCCCGTGGTGGCCGGGCCTGGCCGTGGCGAGGCTAATTAATTAGGAGCTGACACTCTCCTCCTGTTTACGACTCGTATTTCCCTCTCCGACGTCCGCGCGCTCGCACACGATATTTAATGCGACTTTCGTTCATTTGTCCGTCCTTTTGTTTGACTGTTTGTATTGTATTGTTTGTTTGACTGTTTGTATTGCATTGTTTGTTTGACTGTTTGTATTGTATTGTTTGTTTGACTGTTTGTATTGTATTGTTTGTTTGACTGTTTGTATTGTATTGTTTGTTTGACTGTTTGTATTGTATTGTTTGTTTGACTGTCTGTATTGTATTGTTTGTTTGCTTGTTTGTTTGTTCGCTCACTCATTCATTCACTCGCCCACTCACTCACTCAGTCACTCCGTCACTCCTACCTAAATTTTCCAGTTTTGGGCTGTCCGGACATGAAATCCACTCAGTTCCTACAATGGAAGAGAACTTCCCACGTGACGTCACTGGTCACGTGCACCAACACTTCCGCCAGTCACGAACTGATCTGCAAAGGAAATACTTGGTCCTCAGTAGCCATTAACTGCACTTTCAATGGTGAATTTTAATCTATTTTTGTTCGGTTTTTTTTTTTTTGTGTTGTGAGAAAGAATTTAATTTTTGTGATTTTAGGAATTGTTTCGTTGAATTATTGACGTAATAAGTTTATTGTAAACAATTAACATAATTTATTGCTAGTTTATTTAATTCTATTTATATACTTGTAATATAATTATGTATTGTAAATTTTCTAAAAACGAATTAAAAATAGGTCATCGTGACCTGGTGCCAACTGGCACAAATACAGTTAAAGGCTCAGCCACTACGATTCTCTCATACGGTATTTCAAGATAATTTTAATATAATTTTAAGTGGATTTAAATGTTTACTTAACAAATACAATTAATTAGATAATTAATTACAATGTTTATTAATCTACGATAACAAAATAACTTATTATTTAACTTATTAATATATAACTTTAATTACAATTATTAATAATATATAACTTATTAATAGAAATAGATTAATTAAATCAGTGGCTCTTCAAGCGGGGCTTGGACTTTCACCCCTTATTTTGCAGGCCTCTCATTGGTCATCATCTCGATTCTTACCCTGGCTGTGGGAATTTTCATATTGTGCGCAGGACTGATGGTGGCAAAAAGGTCTGATGTCATTCAATTTTAATTTGAATATTTGAATAAAATATCACTATCATAATCGTCATAATTAGCATAATTATCATAATTTATGCAAATCATCATTATTTATTGATAATTAAAAACAGTTAAACGAATAAATTAAAGCCAAATTATCATAACGGGATTTTACATTTCCAATAAAATATTTTTCACCTTCAGAAGCAACTCCATATGCCTACAGGCTACGGAGCGTCCAGGTGAGTTCAATTCAGGTCAAACAAGCAACCATTATGGCTCGGTTGACGACAGCAAATACTACCAAGGTCATTCAGTTCATGACCTCAAGCTGCCAGAGTTCACGACCTTGAATTCTAGTGCAGGTTCCTTTCTGATTGAAGTTATGAAGGTGCTTGATTGACAATCAGTGGTTGATTTACAGCGACGTTGAATTATTGTTGAAACAGGAAAATGAGTTAAATTACAGGTTAAATTATGAGTTAATTACGCATTAAATTGGATTAAATTTAATTGTGCATTAAATGTAAATGAACAAATTCATCACAAACATACACAAACAACCTCAACATAAATTTAACATAAGAGACCAAATAAACGGAATAAATATCAATTTACATAAAAATATCAAACATCGTTATTGTTATTATTGTTGTTCTTGTGATTATCATTCTTGGTCTATCACAAATTAAAACAAGTATTTATCAAACTTTAATGAAATTCTCATAAAATTATTATGAACATTTATCTTAATAATAAATAATTTAAGAATTAAAAATTTAAATTCCAACTAATAATTCATAAATAATTAATCGATTAGCACTCATTTGCTCGATTGGCGGTTCAAAGTTCAACCCCGCCCATAGGATCCATCCGCACCCTGACAACATCTCGAACGCTGTCACCACGGCAACCAAGATCTTCGGACGCTGTTGCCATGGTAACTCGGACTGGAATTCGTCGCGTAAACAACTTGGTAAACAATCGGTTTCTACTCTCTTTCTAACAAGTTTATTCCTTTTTTGAGTATGTTTATATTTTATTACATGTTTTTTAATATTTTAGTTAATAATTTAAAATTTTATGATTGACAAAAATTTATAAACAAATTAATGAAAGTGGCGGGTACTGACAGATTTTATTAACTGTTTAAATCATTTATTTATCTTTAAAATCGCACATCCCTAGAACTTGGGGGCGAAGCGTCGTTCAAAGTCCCGGCAGGTGATTGGACGGATTCTAAAGTACTTGGGGAGAGAAATTTCACAGGCTGTCGGTACCATCTTCACAGTCACCTAGTACTCCCCTCGTCGTTGTCATCATCATCTTCTTCTTCCTCGTCGTCATCGTCATCTTCTTCGTCATCGTCATCATGCCTTTTCAGTCTCTGGAAAGAGCCTCGTCTCTCCATGACGACGACGACCAACTGCATTTCAAACGTTCGCTGCTTTCCAGCGGCGACGCCTGCCGCTCCACAGGTTGAAGCAGCAGCGTCTTGCGTCGATTCCTCTCAGACTTACCAGGATCTTTCTTCAGACCAGACTTTGGACGACGGACACCTGCCCGCGGATGATCGGCCGCAACTGAGTCAACGTCATCGTCGTCGTCATCTTCTTCTTCACCATCATCCTACTCCTCATCATCATCATCACGGTCATACTTATCCTCAACTCGTCAATGACTGTAATGGCTCAAGAAGTCCAGGTTTGGACCAGGAGAGACTGGTCTGAGAAGAAAAGAATCCCGAGAAAATTGGATATATTCCAGAAAAATATGGAATTTATTAATATTATAATAATAAATAATAATACCACTCATTATTACAATTCACGTTGGTAATTATGATAGCTAGACTAATTGTTACATAATATGATGATATGATAATATCGTTATCCGTCTTATTATGAGTACTAATAAAAGCCAGATTTATGAGACACGTCCGTAATTGTTTGATTTAAGCAACAACCGAGTGATTAAAAGACAAAATAAGAGAAAATTGACAAAAATGTCGCAGAAATACCCTCTCTTTCGCCACTCTCTGTTTCGAAACTTTATGTAGCACTTGATTACGACTCCGAAAATAGTGTCACGTGGATTGTTGCAGGCAGACATAGAATATTTTCTATGCAGCTTCTCATAAAAATGGTCTTTCGGTTCTAAAAATCACGCCATCTTGTGCACCTATTAGGGGTCTTTAAGTGCGGTAATGCGCCACCTACTGCCGGCCATCGGTCAAGTGTGATAGTTGATTGGTCAGGCCGGGAATGGATCAGGATTAGAAGGGATTAGTGTCAGTCCGTGTTATCTTTGACTCTCAAGAGCCTGTGGCAGTGCTAAGAATTATTGATGACGTCCCTAAAGTGCTTTCGAAATGTGTGCGTCGTGCTCCAGGTGGTTTGGAAAAGAGAAGTTTATTATGTTTAATCTGTTTACGAAATGAATGGATATCCAATTCCAACAAGTAAATTTCGAATTTGAATTTCCTTTTCATATTTTAAACACATTATTTAATATTAATGCAATTATTTAAATTATTAATAAGTAAAGAAGTCATTTATTAGGAGCTCACTTTTCAAGTCGAACGATTTGCTTGTGTTTAATCGAGTAAATAATAATTATATTTGAAAGAAACACGTGTGGGCGATAATAGGCTTGATGTGTCGGACACCTAGGGAATGTTTGAATACATTTTTGGGCGTTATTTATTTTTTTTAATGATTTATTCGCTAGATGTCAGACACAATAGTTCCGACCACGTGGTTCTGTTATTCCAGGTGTAACTACGGACGCGCTTATTAAAAGAAAGAAGAAAAGATATCATTAAATCCCGCTTGAACAATTATTTATTATAGAAATTAAATATTTAAATAAATAAATAATAATAACAGTAATAATAGAATAAAATGAATGAATGAACGTTTGTTACTTGATGATTTATGACTTGAGGACAGCAAGGGTGACATCTCTTTATCACGCTCTGACCGTGAATTCCTCAAGGAATCGTGGTCCGCCATCCTACTGATAGGATCCAGGTTAAGGCATCTCTCTTCCATCCTGCAGAGTTCTGCGATAAGTTGTCTTTTGTTGTTGTTGTTGTTGATGATGATGACTATTGATGGTATTGCTTTTGTATATGCCGTTGTTGATGTTGTTGCTATTGCTCTTGTTGTTGTTTTTATTGTTGTTGTCATTTGCTATCGCTAGCGATATGTGTTCATGACCGAATCCAGAGTATTTTGGGGGACGTACATTGGGGCCTAGACTAGCCATCGGTCGCCCGGAGTTGATGGCAGAAATTTCACATGCTTCACTTATTTTTAAATCCGGCCAAATATCGCCAGACTCAGACCCCATCTCGGAACCACATGGTTGGGGGTCCCCCATCCTTACAACCAGTTGTCGGATGTAGCAGTTGTTGCTGGCATTGTCGTCGTCGTTGCTTTCGATCGAGAAGTGACCGAAAGCGATTGCTTATGGCCTCTCCGGATGAAAACATTCCCATCCACGTCACTCATGACATCACGTCAGGGATGTGACTGGCAGACGTTCGAAACCCGCGACGATCTGAAAATTGCTGCCGTTATTAAAGAACGCTGACGTCACAATCTAGTGGCCGATCTAATCGGTAATCCTAAATCAAACCTCTCCGTATGCTCGTACGCTTGCTCGAGCCTATGGGTATTGTTGCGAGTCTGTGGGTATTGTTGCGTGTCTATGAGTGTCGTTGTCGTGTTTGTAGTCGTCGTCGTCGTTGTCGAACGTTCAGACAATCCGACGTAGGTGTTGCGAACGGTCGCACGAGAGGGCGTTTGCGAACTCGTGCAGGCAATATTGTGTGCACGCTTTGTACAGTACGTGGCGGAGGTCGGTTTCATTTGCTTAAGGATGGACGGACGGACGGACAGAGAGTCTGATGCATGTCTCTTCCATCTGAGCTGGACTTAAAAAAATTTTCTCTCCCGAAAACGACAAAAACACTTTATCGGAAGCGATTACCGACGCCCTTGCTGCTCGAGCTACTGACGCTTTTGTAGTCACCGTCGTCGTTATCGTCCTCATCACATCAACCGGGGCCGGAGAGCCCGACCGGTAGGGGGTACTCGGACCACCTCGGATTCCGGATTCCGATGGAAATGGATTGATGACGTCGCAGAGAGAGAAGAGAGAAGTCTCGCATTTTTTAAAAAGTAAATAACTGATTGAGCTCTCTTGTTTGATTGAGACGCTGTCAATCAATCTGTCAACTGACGAAATGAGGTTAGTTGTTATTGCTGCTGTTGTCGTCGTCCCTGTTGATGATGATGATGATGTTATTGTTATTGTTGATCTTGTTGTCTTGAGAGTTTCAATCGCCATGTCCGTTCTGTTATCGCATTATCTCCTGGATTATAGTACCGGTGACGACGACGATGACGATGATGGTTGCCATGGTAACGATGATAGCGACAACGTGGTTGTTGGATCTACGAAACGTTCGTTGCTCAATTTTGATTTAACTCAGCAATAGATCTTAATATTCCGCAAAAAAACTCATTCATAACAACAACAACGACAACAGCAACATCAACAACGAAAATAATTCCTGCAATTATTCATGGACCAGCACTGCTGCTGTCCGTCATAACCCTAGCTCGAGGGGCGGGAAAAGATATCTCGAACAATCGGTAAGACGGAATATGGAGGCATAAATCATTGATTCCTTGATGTACCCTCTGGTGTTGTACATCTTGAGGATGAAACGAGCCATGGGGATGTTTTCCCAATAAACGGAACGGGGAAATTCCAGAGGATCTTCTAACGACGCCGTTCCTCTAAATGAAGCCCGGGAAACCCCGCTAAGGGAGGGATATTTTAGGGAATACCTCAGAGGCGTATGAAATTGGAAAAACCCGGAGGATGGGTCGAGATATCCTTCCGCGATGATAAATAAATTCTTTTTCCCGACAAATGAAAGTAGAAAAATTCCTCCTCTTTCTCCTCCAGCGGAGTCTTTCTGGGAAAATTTTCATGCGATTTCGGAGACGCCAAATTGTTAATTAGGAAAGACATATTCCGACCGTCCATCTGTCATCATCGTCGTCGTCTTCCTCGTTCGTTTGACCGTCGGGCCTTGGAGGGGGTGGGTGAGAGGTTGGGGGAAGCAGGTAGCAGTGGGTAGAATAGGCAAAACCTGGTCAATGCCCCACGTAACCAAAGTAACCATGTTCTCTATAGACTGTAATAAGTATTAATAGAAGCCTCAATACCCCGTCTTAAAAAGGGCTCAACCCGGTCCAGGCCTTCGAAATGCCTCCAATCGCCACCTCCCATATACAAGCCTTAAATTTGAGACGACCCCGGCTCTAAATCTTAATTCGGAAAACCCTGAGGAGATTCTACAGCACGCCTGTTCTGTCCTGGATGCCTATTTTCCAGGCTCGAATTCTCGCCACTCCGACGTAGGCTCAAGCCTTCGGGTTCAAAACCTGACGACGACGGAGAGATTCGCTAGCGTGGGGTTGATGCATGGGTACCATGGACTGAAGGTGGTGGCGATCCCCTAATATTATTATTATTGTTATTATTATTATTATTATTATTATTATTTATTATTATTATTTCTCTTTAAAACATTGCAGAAGTTTTTTTCCTTTTTTGTTCCTACATCTTGTCCAGGCTGATGTAAATGGAAGTTTCATTAAGTATTCATTCGATCCCGTGGCAGCTGCCTCTCTGAAATCAACCGCTGATACTCCTCCTCGATTAATCGACGGATTAATCGAATTAATCGCCAGATTAACGAGATTAACTTCTAACTTTTTTTAACGCTCCAACTATTCCGTGATTTTATCGATTGAAACATCGAAACGACGTTATCCGTTTTTGCCTCAAGAACATGTTCACAGGGTGGTAAACTGGGTACGGAGAGGGGGTAACGGCATCCTCCCATCAGACTGGGGAGGGTGAGGGAGAGTGGGGAGCTCGACTCACACACCCCTCTAACTTGCAAATGGACTTTCCCGGCCTGCTATTTATGGCTCTTCTCTCTCTTCAATTCGATTGAATGCAACTCTGGACTTCTCTCCTCACATCGTTCCAAGGCAGGAAAACAAACGCAGCAACAATTCAATTCTCCGACGTCGTCGTCGCCGCTACCATCACCAAGAGCATTATCATCATCATCATCGCCACCCACATCGGGAGCATCATCATCATCACCAGCATCATTATTATTATCAATGACAACAGAGACGACACGTTTAACTCTAAAACACGTCCAACTGACGCGGATTCCTATGGAATAAAAACAACTCCAAACCTGCCAAAATTTAAATTCCGGGAAAATAATAAAAAAAAGAGCGAAAGGTGACAGACGGACGGACTTACAGACATGGAAAGACAAAAACAGGGATAGTGGAGGAAGAGGGGGGGAAGAATATTCCATATTTCTTGCGAAATTATTCCAGAATTTAAAATTTTAATTTCGTGAAAAATGCTGGAAAAGAAAAATAAAGAAACGGAAGCATCCTCTTCGTAGTCGTCGGCCTCATCTCGTCACCAGCACCGTCAATAAACCTGCAGCGTTGGCCATTTTTTTTCTCTCCCCTGCTCATTCACTCACACCATCACCCCTACTCTTAGAACCTGCGAATTTTTTTATATTTTATTTATATTTTATTTTTATTTATTTCATAAATATTTTTCTTTTCGAGTCAAATGCCATCGCTGTCAGCGTCATCGAAGCACCTCCCAACATTCACAAATGATGCATGCGTGCGTCCAATGTTTCATCTCGAGTCTTATCAATCCGTTCTTTGCGTATCTATCCGTCCGTGCATATTATCACGTTATTGTTATATTCATTCAGCTATTTATCCATTAATTTATCCATCTATCCATCCCTTTATTCATTCATTCATTCACTCACTCACTCACTCTTTCACTAATTCATCCGTTTCCTCATCCATCCATCAATCCAGATATTCATAATTCACTGGCAATTCATCAGTTCCCGCTCCATCCGCAATGCATCCTTCTCCGTCAAGATCCGCTTTTGAAACGATGGAATGAATTGTAGGTTCACAAACACTTTTCTTGCTTTCGCGACCCCCAAGCGATGTGGAGAGAAAGATGTTACACTTCAATGGTATTACTTGTAATTATATTACACCGTAATGGTGTTACATGTAATTATATTAGAGTGTAACGATGATACATGTAATTAAATTAAACTGTAACGGTGTTACACGTAACAGTGTTACACTGAAATGATGTTACACGTAGTCGTGTTACAGCACCAGTGGTTCGTGGAGTGGCCCCGGGGATGAGAATCAGAAATTGATGGCGTAGACGACAACTACGACGATGGTGATAGGATGTTGCTGACAGATGATGTTGACGATGATGATTGTGATGATGATGACGACGACGGCGATGAGGACGCAGACGATGATTATAGTCATCTTGGATGTCACATCAGCCACGTTTCGGTCCTCGAGAAGCTAAGTAACTATTCGATTCTTTTCGTCCTCACGTTACAAGAAAAAAAAATGGCCTGGATCACGTGATGTTGATGGTGAGTCACGCGGAGAATATACTGTGAATCACTTGCTTGACATCATCATCGTCGTCGTCGTCATGATAATAATAATAATAATAATAATAATAATAATAATAATAATAATAATAATAATAATAATAATAATAATAATAATAATAATAATAATAATAATAATAATAATAATAATAATAATAATAATAATAATAATAATAATAATAATAATGATCATCATCATCGTCGTCGTCGTCATCGCCAATAACATAAATAACGTGGAGGACGTTCAGGCTGATTGGAGATCAATATGTCTCCATAGACCCAATGTTGTCTTTTCCGTGTGGGTCGTCATCGTCGTCGTCATCATCATCATCATCATAGTCATCGTCATCATCATCGTCGTCATCATTATCATCATCATCATAGTCATCGTCATCATCATCATCGTCGTCATCATCATCATCGTCGTCATCATCATCATCATAGTCATCATCATCATCATCAACATTTGCGATTATAAAGCTTCTTAAATTCTAATTAAAACAATAAATCGTGGTCATTATTACTAGATGATCATCATCATCGTCATCATCATCATCAACTTTTTATCATCGTTATCATCGTCATCGATATCGTCATCACCATCGACATCAACGTCTTGTCATCGTCATCATCGTCATCGATATCGTCATCATCATCATCATCATTATCTTCATCATCATCATTATCGTCGTCGTCATCGTCATAATCCCCAGCGTCATGATCGCCATCCTCGTAGTCATCGATTGGATGGAAAACAGCGGAATGATCACGTGATCGTCTCCCTTCCACGGCTGTTATTGTTTTGCTTGGACGATGTGTAAATAATGACGTATAGACTGTTGCCTATTGTCT